>VDFB02213064.1:0-20440 GCA_007258455.2 Sequoia sempervirens | reverse complement strand
GAACATGAAATCAAGAGATTAATACCTTTCCATGATGATTGATTTTGGATTGTTGGGAAAATAGATGAAGAATCTGCCCTTGAATGTTTGAGAAATTTTATCTTGATGACTTAGAATGCTAAAACCCTAGATTGCTTGACTTGAGGTAGAAGATAAATGGTGAATAAGATGAATGAGTTGTGCATGAGTTAAGAGATGTAAATTATAGTTTAGAGACTTATATTTATAGATAATTCACCTTATTTTCCCATTAATTGGATCCCTAAGGCTAACATGAAAGAAAAATAAACTTAAATTCCAAAATTTCCCACTCAAAACTCAAAAATGGCCCAAATGGGACTAATTCCCCACCTTGGGTGAATCAGTCCCACCTAGAAGGGACTCATTCACCACCTACACTAGTCCCGTGAGGATCCCATTTGCCACCGGGTTGTTGGGGAATGAGGAATTCTAGTTCTTATGTCAATTCCATCAGGTATTTGATCAAATTATGCCTCAGGATGTACAATATGGGGTCATAGGGGCTTATTAATGATGATGAAAAGGTCAATTAGGGCTTGGGACACATAATTCAATGTGAAAGTGTGATTAAATACACTTTAGAACAGTAAAATTAGGTCCACACAACCTAGAAATGCACAACACCCAATGTGAAGGTGTAAAACACATTACAACACTAGATTAAAGCCAAACAGTCTCCTATCAATGCAAAAATACATTTCAATGTTGAATTAAGGGGAAGATGGGGTCTTATTAAGTCTAGGAAGGCGGAGTTATTTGCACCACTTTACAACACCTTATACAAGACATTGATAAATACATTTTATTTAGTTTGGAAGGGTCCAAGACCTAGTGTGGATGTGTAAAACACTTCACAACACTGGCAAATCAAGGCCTCATTAAGTCCAATTTATCATCAATTATTCCCAAATCAAGCAAGGAATACTTTTTTCTATGGTACATTTAGCCCCCACTTTAGTGAGAGGATGAACATACTTCAAAATCACACTAAAGTAGACATTCAATAAGGGTCCAATCATACCAATGCAGATGGTCTAGGATAATAAAGATGAAGGAAGTAGTCAAGCCCCCAGGATCCAAGATCCTAAGTCAAACTGACATGAGTGAAAAAGGACACACACAATGTGAATGATTTGCAGCAAAACAAGATACATGATCATACAATGGCAAGAACTAGTAAATGGAAAGCAAAATGATAAGATCCGGGATCGTTTCTCACTAGTCAGCCCCATTGTGACAGACCCCAGCCTTGTTTGTTTGGAAAGAAAATGCATACTCACTCTAGGGAAATGGAAATCATGGCTATCCACCAGGTGAGAAGGCCCAAGCATACTCACTCTAGGGCCATGAAACTTCTAGTTGTCTGCAAGGTGAGAAATCCATTAAGGTGACTATGGGGAAATTCATGCCTTGAATGGGTTTCCCACTAACCATACACACAATACTAAATATACCTCCATAAACTTTCTAATAATAGTGCCACAAAATACAATTTCATTTCATGCTTCATTAGACAAGCAAAGCTCTGTATGCTTGGAACTCATGAACAAATGTGATGGCACCATAGGCATGCAAGTTGTGTTATGCAAGGTGGCCATATAAATGCAAAGTGTAACATGCAAAAGATTGTTCAAAGGAATTTTTCTTAGTTCATGCAAGGTATTGTCTTAGGGAACATCATTCTTAATGTTTCCAAGAGAGGATGTGTCAAAAGAAGTATCACACTCTTGGATGGAATCAAGCACAATGACACCACACCAAGAAAATGACGCATCGCAAGAAGAAAGAAATCACACAATGAAATGTGAGTGTTGGTGTATGCCCCCACTTTAAAGTGGTTGCAAACACCAATACTGTGAGAAATTGCTTTAAAGTAGAAGAAGGAGAACATGAGAGCTTACTCAGAAAGCCCTATGCCAAGTCATATGTTTTTGAGAAGCTACATCAGGAAAAGGTAGTATGTCACATGCGATCCAACTTAAGGCACATCATCCACATCCCAAGCTTGCATTTATATTTTCATGAAAATTTAATGACTAGCCAAAGGAGGAAACTACAAGTGACATACGAGGTCAAGGCTACATAACCCCTTGCCCCCACTTAGTGCAGGACAAGGGTGAGCTCAAATGGTTGATAAGATGCAAGGTAGAGTGAAAATCAATATTAATTAGAGGGATTAGGTGCCCCTCACATAAGGAAGAAAACCAAACTCCTTAAAATGTTGGATTTTACTACTCAAAGCCTTACATTGATTAGTGGAATGGCCATGAACTTTGTGATAGGTACAAAATGAAGTTTTGTAATAAAATTTCTTTTGAGTTCTTGTAGGGAGAGAGATAAAGTGATCTTGGAGGAGTCTTGATAAAATACCTTCTTGATCAACAGGAGAAGATATTCCTATGGTTTGCTTCAAAGATACATCTTGCTAGTATTAGATTTCATATCTATGCAATACTCTACAGACTGCGAGATTTTGTTCTCTCCTTTACAAGAGGGTGTAAAATCTAACAAATTCAATTCATTAGTGTTTTGCGAGATGACATTGACATTAAGCGAAGGTGTATTTGTTTGTTTAATGGCTTGTAAAGGAGAATGATGAAGACCACTAGTGTCGATTAGTTCAGGAAGCTTTACAATTAAAGTTGGTTTAGAGGAATTGTGTGTGATATTATTGATGTTGAGTGAAGGCTTGGTTAACCAAGACCATGATTTGTTCGTTGTGTGATAGGATCGATAGGGTTGTGGATACCTTGTTCATGAGCACCAAATCATTTTCCACTATATCCAAGTTGTTTCATAAGTTCATAACCTGGTCCATAAAGCTTTTTCATTGCTTTTGAAGCAGGTGGTTGTTCGTGATTAAGTTCTTCAAAGTTTGTTGTGTAATATGCTTCTTTGTCTAAAGTGGTTGAGGCAGATGCTTTTGAAATGTCATCCAAATTTTGTGTTGACATTATCATTGTTTCTTTTCCCTTATTTGAATCTTTGTTGATGAGTTTGTATTCGCCCATGAATTCATTTTCAAAATCCAAGGAACCCCAATCATCTTCTAATAGCTTCATTACTTGTTCAAGATGTTGTTGTTTGTCTTGTTGTTATGTGGGTTCCACTTGTGTGGTTGGTGTTAATGTACATTTAAATGATGCACTTTTTTTTCTCAATGTTCAAATGACTATTGGGATCAGGGTCAGCTTCAAGTGTGTACACTTTGTTGTTAATGTATTTCATTTTACGATGAAGAGTGGAAGGCACTGCATTCATTTCATGAATCCATCATTTTCCTAAAAGGAGATTATATGAAAGTTCATGAGGCATAACATGAATTTGTGTATCCAATGTGGCCACTCCAACTATAATAGGCAAAGTAATCACATCGAGCAGTTGTTTTGCTATATTGTCAAATCCCTTAATAGATAAAGAATCAAGTTGAATTTTTGATCTATCCACACGAAGCCTATCCAAGAGGTTTACACTACACACATTAGGAGTGGAGCCATTTTCAACAAGGGTTCACTTTATCCCTGTCATTTTGTATTGAGATGTTATTTGGAAAGATTTATTTTGTTTTTGTACATCCAAATGGGGGAGTTCACTTTGGTGGAAAACAGTGTCAACATTCAATCCTTGAATTATGGATGCTATGTCATTTGGTTGCGCATTAGAAGGGATAGGAACTTGTTGTAAGGCCATTTGAAGCATAGTGTGATAAGTAGGGGAAGTCTGAAGAAGGTCCCAAAGAGATATCTTTGCAAGAGTGCTCTTAAGTTGTTCAACAAGATCATACACCCGTAATCGAGGAGCACTAGGTAGTATAGGATTAGGAAAAGGTAAAGAGGTCGGGGTTGGTTGTTGTGGTGACTGATTGTTTCTAGTGTTGTATGTATGAGAAATGGTATGAGGATGCAGTTGTTGTGACACATTATTCTGAGTTGGGTAAAGAGTAAACTTAGGTTTAGGTGGAGGTGGAGGTTTATGTGATAGTGGGTAAAGGATGAGTTCAGGTTGGTTTTGAGTTTGTTGTTTGTGTGAAGGTGGGTAAAGGATGAGTTGAGGTTGAATAATATTAACATCCCTTGGTGAATGAGAGTCTAACATAGGCTTTTCATCTTCTTCTAAGGACATAATATTATTATTGTCAACGTTAGCCTTGTCTTGTAGCATGATATCTTCCCTATAAGGAGATTTTTTAGGAGAACCACAAATCACATGTTTGTGACATTCGAGGGTTGGTTCTTCTAAAAGGACTTCATCATGAGTAAGGGAGTTATGAATGGTTAATTTTTTTTATTATTGAGAGTGGGGAGATTAGAAGAGGACTCTATTTGATTGTCGATTGTTTCTAAGGTCTCATTTTCTTGTGACATGTTATCTACCCTAGTAGGAGAGCTTGTAACATGTTCATCCATGGTTAGAGTTTGTAAAGTGGCTTCATCACAAATAGGGGAGGCAGAAAAAGAAGGACCACTATGCTTTTCATGTTTACCAAATAGGTCTTCCCATAGGAGAGGAACATTACAGAAGGGAGGAATAATGTTCTCATGAATTTTAATAGGTATATCTTCTAACACCAACCTATCCTCTTTGCATCGAGGAGGGATATTAGGAGAAGAAGAAGTTTGATTATCATGATTATGAAGACTAGGTAAGGTAATGTCTAGAAATGTTTCTATGATCTCATCTTTTTGTTGTGTTGTGTGATCGTCATAATGACTTATTATTATGTCCTCTTATTTAGTACTTGGTTATGTCTAATAGGAGAGGTAAGAGGAGAGAAACAACTTAGATTGTCAAAACTCTCATCAATTGGTTCTTCTAGCACTATAATATCTACGTCACAAGTGTGAGAGATAATAGGAGAAGAAAAAATGTGATTGTTATGATTATCCAAGGCTTATTTCACTAGACTAACCTCATCGATAGAAGGGAAAATAGGAGAGGGATTGATGACGAACAAAAAGAGAGGGGAAAGGACCTCATATTCATATGCACTTAACAAAAATTTCTTACGACACACAATAAGATCTAAAAATAGGACATGAAATATGATAATTATAGATTTGTGTAAGGAAAAAATGGTGTAATGATTATTATACAAACTTGAAATGTAACTATGCTAAATCAATCATGCAAAAGAGGAATGCAATTTTTCAGATTTTAAGGATGACCATGAACTAATTAATATGCTAGATGTAACAAGATGAGAATGCAAACTTGAAATTTAAACCATGCATGAAATGAGCTAATTTAGGCTAGATTTAATTAAATGTATGTTATAGAAACTCATCCAACTAATATAGATGGGTAATGGCACCAAACCAAAGCTTAAAAATAGGGTTTTCAGTTCTGTAAAGGGCAGTTTTAGGGGTGAAAAGGGATTGATTCACCCAAGGTGGCATATGAGTCCTAGTGGGGATTTTTTTTAGAATTTTCAAATATTTTTGATGGATTTTGATGTTTGTTGGGCTATAAGATGCAGACCTAAGATGAAAATGCAAAATTTTAGAAAATTTTAATGTTTTTAGATGCCAAAAATGCAACCTAAATGCACTTTTCATGAATGCAAAATTTGACACCTAACATGCAAATTAATCAATGCATTTACCCTAATGCAAGGTCAATGCAAGCTAGATCTATGATGAAGGACTTCAAATCATAAAAGAAAATTATTCTAAAGGAAGGTTCACCAAAATGTAACCAAAGATTTTGGCACCCAAATGCTTTCTTGTCCTTCTAGGGTTTTTCACCTAAAAGGAGAAAGATTGGACCAAAATGCAATGTTACATTCAAATATTGATGTGATGTGGGTGCAATGATTCTAAATGAGATGAACTAAATGCAAAGAACTAATAAAAGAGATTGATTATTAATGTAAAACTATTGAAATGAAAGTTGTTAGAAAACACATTGTGATATGTGAAAACACTTAGAAATGAATAGTAAATTGTAATAGAAATGAATGAAACTGAATGTGTTCACCTGAGATCTTGCTGGCTTAGATTGGGAATGACTTCTAAAATGCTACGAATGTTGGAAATTTGGCCTACTGGGACTCATTTTCCATTATGGGCGAATTAGTCCCAGATTTGGGAAATTGTTCCAGAGCCCATTTCGAACAAATGGGTATCCAAAACTACAAAAACCCTTTTTCAAGCCTAGCAGTGGGACTCATTCACCATCAATGGTGAACCAGTCCACTTTTGAATTTTTTAAAATTCAAAAGTGGAAAATGAAGCCCTCGGTCTGCACTTCAGTTCCTGATAGGTGTTTGCCTCTGAAAGTTTGATTTCCTTAAAACTGAAAGTGACTTTTTGTTGATATTTTGGCTTGGTCAATAAGGATAATTCTTCAACAAGTCTTCAACCTATTCTTCAATGATTTTCAAGTCTTCAAGATGCCTAAATCTGCAAACACACAAGACAAGAGAGATAAATGTTGAATGTTAGGGCATGGGGGTTTGCCTTGGTCAAACCCCTTTTAGGTAATTAAACCAAATGAAGAAATAATATGAAGAATGAACATGAAATCAAGGGATTAATACCTTTCCATGATGATTGATCTTGGATTGCTGCAAAAATAGATGAAAATTTTGCCCTTGAATTTCTAAAAAATGCTATCTTGATGACTTAGAATGCTAAAACCCTAGCTTGCTTGACTTGAGGTAGAAGATAAATGGTGAATAAGATGAATGAGTTGTGAATGAGTTAAGAGATGTAAATTACAGTTTAGAGACTTATATTTATAAGCAATTCACCTTATTTTCCAGTTAATTGGATCTCTATGGCCGACATGAAAGAAAAATAAACTTAAATTCCAAAATTTTCCACTCAAAACTCAAAAATGACCCAAATGGGACTAATTCGCCACCTTGGGTGAATTAGTCCCACCTAGTAAGGACTCATTCGCCATAGATGGTGAATTAGTCCCAGAGGAGCCCATTTGCCAGTTGGGTTGTTGGGGAATGAGGAATTCCAGTTCTTATGTTGATTTCATCAGGTATTTGATCAAATTATGTCTCGAAATGCATAATATGGGGTCATAGGGGCCTATTAATGATGATGTGAAGGTCAATTAGGGCTTGCGAGACAAAATTCAATGTGAAAGTGTGATTAAATACACTTTAAAACACTAAAATGAGGTCCACAGCCTAGAAAGGCACAACATCCAATGTGAATGTATAAAACAGATTACAACACTAGATTAAAGTTAAATTTAGTTCATGAGCCTTCTAGATTGATGTGAAAATACATTTTATAATGTTGAATTAAGGGGAGATGGGTTCATTAAGTCTAGAAAGGCATGAAATTATTTCACAACACTTTACAACACCTTTACAAGACATTGATAAATACATTTTATTCAGTTTGCAAGGGTCCAAAACCTAGATTGGATGTGTAAAACACCTCACAACACTAAATCAAGGCGTCATTAAGTCCAATTTATCATCAATTATTCCCAAATCAAGGAAGAAATACTTTTTTCTACGGTACAACATAATACATCTCCAATGTTAGAATATCAATTCAATAACCATCCATTTCACATATATGCATTACTTTTCATAACACCAAATGAGATAACATACATTCATAATGCATTGATAACAAAGTGCAAGCACAATTTATTCATCTTCAGGATTCACATTACATTAATATTTACCCTACATAGTAATAGTAAATAGTAATAACACAATTGAGGTGTAAAAATTACCCTCTCCTTGAGCTTATATCCTAACTTTACACTATATTCGCCAGATTTTTCCCTACACCACCTCACCTTGTCCTCTTCTTATGTTATTACAATATGCCTTTCTTTCAAAAAAAAATTTCAATGCCATTTTTTGTTCCTCTGAAGCTTCAACTTCTTGCATTAATTTCCACCTCCACTACCCCACTCCATCAGTCGAGCACCACTCCATATAATCCCTTACCTTCATTCCCCATTCCTGGCTTAAGGTATTTCTTAACTCATCCAAGAATCCATCTTTTCCTAGAGCTTCTTTCTCGTCCCATGAATTGATCAAGAATGAGGCTTTACGCCCATCTTTGACATCCCACATCACATGTTTAAAGATTATATCCCTACAGTCCAAGATGAAATTACAAATCGTTGATCCTCTTGGAGGGTCTATCGTTGTTAAGATCCAAGTAGGGTCTGCTAAATTCAAATATTTACTCTATAAGATCCTTACCCATTTTTTGTTTGACTTTCTTTTCATGTTCCACACTAACTTTTCCCCCATCACTAGATTCATTAATGAAAATTGCCTAAGACCAACCCCTCCCACTTGCTTCGGATTGCAGACCTTATCCCATGCAACCAATGGATATTTTGCTCTTCCACCACCCCACTCCAAAGAAACCTTCTCATGATCTGATTAATACCTTCATCTATTTTCTTGGGGATCTTCAAACAAGTCATAGAATATATGGGGATAGCCAATACTACTACTTTCAGCATCACATGATTCTTCATACTGATGATGGCCACCTCCCTTTCCACAACTCCATCTTTTTCCTACAACTATTTATCAATTGTTCCCAAATCCCTTTCTTATTATGACTTGCAAACAATGGGATTCCTAGGAATCTCTCCGGAAGCTTGGCACATCTTGAACCTAGAATCCTTGCAACTTCTCTTTGAATGCTCGAGTGGATATTAAAGAAAAAGACTTGATATTTTCCAATTCATACTCTGTCCTAATGCCTTGCAATATTCATCAAGCACCCCTTTTATCACTCAAGCCTCCCTTTTATCACTCAAGCCTCCCTTCTACACACCTTTCCAAGCAACATTGAGTCATCAACAAACTGTTGATGCGTGATTTCCTCCACACATGGGGCAATTTTGATCCCATTCCAATGACCCAACTCTTTCTCATCCTTAATCTTTCTCCCAAGAGCTTCTGCCGTAACGATTTTATTAATATAATATTATTAATATTAGTATGATATTTTTATTATTAAATTATTCTTACTATTATTATGATTATTAATCTTAGTAGTTTAATATTATAATTAGTAAAATATTATTATCCTAGTATTGTATTATTATTATTTTTTGGATGTGTGAACTAGGCACTATAGGGGGCCTAACCCCAAATACAATATTAACCAAAGCAAGAGCCAAGAAAAAATTACAAAAATTGACATTTATTGTCATCGAAGCAAACCGCACCAAAACACGTCCACATTGAGCATAATACCGGCCTACCTCGCTTTCTCACCGCCATATTTTATCTACAAATTTTCTCGCCTCTACAAGAGCAGTTTCCCCTGTATCTGTCAAATCAAGTACGCATAACTGGCAGCAGAAACAAAAAACACGGTAAGAAATCTGGCGGAAGATACCTGCTAATTAATTAACATTCACTATAAACTAAGCAGCCGAGGGAGGGATTATTGGCCATTTGTAACGCAATACATCCAATTATTAATATTTTAATATTTCATATTATATTTTTATTTTTATATAATTTTTTAATTTATATTCTTTTATTTTTCAGTTTTATTACATAAAATAATGTCAACTAAAATTTTAAGGATAAACATTATATGCAATATTTACATTTAAATTTATTTTATTTTTTTATATATATGTTTCTATATATAAATAATAATAAATTTCAAATCATTTAAATATTTTTAAATCTTAAAAAGATGTTTTATATTCTAAACATAATTATTTATAAATTTTTAACAGATCGAATTTCATAAAAAAAAAATGACTAATTTAAGTTGGTCAAATTTTTATTTTTTAATAAATTAAAATGTTAGATTAAAAATTCATTCACAATATTTTTAAATTTTACAAAAATCATCCAAATATGCATAACGCATATTCATTTGTCATTCTTATATCTATAACTTGAAGAGAAATTATATATTTTTCCCCTACTTAGGAGAAGAGAATGACACCTTTTCACCAAATTTCAAACTTGTCAATTGAGTAGTTACTTTCTATGTTTTGAGGTGCAATGCCTTTGACACTTGTGCCTTTTCCTTCATTTAATATTTTTTGGTTCTATGATTATTATTAGTGTTGATGCTTCATTGTGCTATCAAAGTATTTTTAAATAGGTTTTGTATTGTTACTTAGACAATGGTCTATAAATGTTATGTTGTGACTTTTATATGTTTGATTTATATAATAGTATCTATTATCATCCTTTTTATCAAAGGTATTTATTCTTATTCTTTATCCTTTTTGTTCTTCCTCATAATCTCTTTATTGTAAGTGACCATTGTCCATTGTCAAATAAAAATTACTTTCCCTACATATTATAATAAATAATTTATTGAATTATAAATTGATAAATGGTGTAACAAGTATGATAGGGAAAATTTCAGTGTTAGAAAATGAACAACAAACAAGAGAGCATGACAACTCAACCCCAAGATTATCCTAGTTGGATCCAATACAAAATAAAGACAACAAAAGGAACCTTTTGGTGCTGTGAGTACCCATAGGCTTGTCTAGGTCGGCCTTTGTCTAGCACAACTAAGTCCAAAATTTAGTTCATTTGGATGTAAGCCTTAATGGAATTTTGGATTGATGTTGGACACCTGGATGAAGGTCATGTTGACCAATGGATAGGCCTAAGGTTTTTGTTCAAATAAGGTTTTGACCTTTTAAGCATTTTAGGAGTTTCTTTTCAATTTTTGCAAATAATGCTCAATTAGAGTTTCAAGTGGCCAAGAAGAGCCCAAGGGAGTGATAACTAAATTAGAGGCCCTATTTATGGAATGCCTCAGCATTGGAGCAGGGTTGGAAGTATTTGAAATTGTTGAAGTTTTTGAATTCAAGAAGAGGCAACTGTGATTTTGTGAGAATTTTCTTATTTTTGCATTGTAGTGTTGCTTTGATGGATTGATCATAGCACTAAAATCTATGTAGGATGTAGAGTAGTGATTCTTCAAGCTTTGTGTAGCATTAGATAGCTCCTTTATGTAGTTTTAAGCTTAATTTGTAACTAATTTGGTTTCCACGCTGTTGTTGGTCTGAACCAGGCAGTTTTGAGAAAATGGAGTGTTAGTTCACTTTCCCACCGTACAAATTGTACGGCCCTTTAGGAACAGTGACTAGACTCCATGTATGTACATATTGTAGAGTTTAGGGTCTTGGAGAGCATGGGAGTTGCTGTGGAAGTCTTTCCCTAGACGAGCCAGGAAGAGTCCAGCTAGGGAAGATAGAAAGTGTAGAGCACTTGATTTGCAGGGGTGTCCATTTCCTGACAAGTCACGGTGTGGAGAGGGCAGGTATGCACCTTTCCAAGACATAGCATTAAGGAGGAAGCTCCATCAAAACAACTGGTGTGAGGAATACCTAACAGTTTGAAAGAAGCCAAGAAAGGGCTAGAAAGACCTAACTTTACCCATTTTCAAGTTAGGGTGTTGTACAGACAGTGGAGGCCTAAGACCTCAAAAATATTTGAGAGGTGTGCATATGAACCTGTAATCCCAAGAAAAGATTGGGGGTTCTTTGGAAAGATTTGGAGAACTAACCTGATTTCTCGAAGAAGTAGGCCTAATTGGGGCTCCTAGGGCTAGTAGCCTTTTTAGGCCTAAAAGAGGGTTTGGTGAAAGTGACCTACAGATGGAGCTAGGTGGACCCCTAATACACTTACTAGGATGGATTGATGATCTTAGAAGCACCTCCACACCCCTGCAAAGCTAAATTCAAAATTTGGAGGTTTTGTAGCCTTTAGGGTGGATTAAGGGCTAAAGCAAGTGTGCACCAAGTCTTGACTTGGTAGGAGGAGTTAAGTTGATAGTTGGGTTGGCAAGGAGAGATCAGGGGACCCTAAGGAGGAAGAGGTCCTATAGGTTTCAAGTGGTGGAGTGAAACACCCTAGAGGTCTTCCAAACAAGACCCAGAGCATGAAACGGTGATTGTTTCATCCAACCTCCCTATCATGACTGAGTATGAGACATGAATTTGGGATAGAATAATATATGTGAGAGGGTGAGTCTAAGTGTAGTTCTATTGACATGGTGACAAATGCAGAATTGGCCAAGATGGTTGAAGAACAGGAGGAAGAGAATAGGCTATTGAGGGAAAGAATAGCCCAACTGGAGGAAGCAATAAGTAATGTGCAATTGGAAGGAAGGGTACCAAAGAAAGAAGATGTTGTAGAGGAAGACAAGATCCCTGAACCTAACCCTATTTTGCAAGAAGAGCCTTTCTTGAAGGCATTGAAGGCTTTGAGTGGAAAATCACTTGAAGGCATACCACTGTTTAGTGGTAAAATGGAAGTTGATCTAGTCATGGTTGGATAGAGGGAATGGAAAACCATTTTGAATGTGATGGAGTCACTGAGGCATAGAAGGTGAAGGTGGAAAAGTCAAGATTAAGAGGTTCTGCCTTGACATGGTGGAATTTCATTCAGACAAAGAGAGAAAAGGAAGGCAAGAAACCTATTTCCACTTGGAAGGGAATGGTTGCCAAAGTGAGAGAAGCATACATGCCAGATGATTATGAGATTCAGTTGCATAAGAAAAGACAGAGCTTGAGACGAAGAGACCAAGATGTGAATTCTTATACTGAGGAGTTTCAAAAACTTTGCATGAGGTCTAATGTAACCGAGGATGAAAGTCTTAAGGTGGCTAGATACCTTAACGGTTTGAAGTGGAACATTCAAGAGGAGATGACTCTTCTAAGTCCCAAAATAGTGCACCAATGCTATCAATTGGCTATAAAGATTGAAGAGAGGAATAAGAGGAAACAAGATAAGGCCTCTAAGAGTAGAGGAAAAGGCAGAGATCAAAGAGGACATATAGGTGGATATCAAGGTAGAGGACCGGGAACAAAAAATCAGGGAGAGTCTAAACTCACAGAGCATGGAAGTTAAACAACTTCTAGAGGAGGCTATGGAAGAGGTAGAGGGCCTCAAGGAGGTTCAAATAGAGGAAGAGGAGCAAGCAGAATTAATTCTTACTTCGCTAGTATGAAGTGTTAAGCAACTGCGGGTCAAGTAGGTCATCCGGGCTTATAGGCCTAAAGAAAGCATCTTCAAATACAAAAAAGAGAGTAGCATATGCTCAAGAAGATACTATGAGTGTCAAGTCACCAGAGGTTAGTCACATTCAGTCATAAATGGGGGAGAATTTGATGTTTAGCAGGGC
Organism: Sequoia sempervirens; assembly: GCA_007258455.2. Lineage (NCBI taxonomy): Eukaryota > Viridiplantae > Streptophyta > Pinopsida > Cupressales > Cupressaceae > Sequoia > Sequoia sempervirens. Next base: position 7,298 of record VDFB02213064.1, on the reverse strand, counting down.
TCTAATCAGACAACCAGTCAAAGAAGAACCAAAGCAAAGGAGATCCTTATTCAGGGAAAGATGCAAGATACTTGGAAAGGTGTGCAAGGTCATAGTGGATTCAGGGTCTACTGATAACATAATCTCTGAGGAGGCAGTGATGAAGTTGAAGTTGGAGAAAGTACCCCACACTAATCCTTACAAGGTGACATGGTTGAACAAAGGGCAGAGTGTTCTTGTAAATGAGCAAAATAGTGGAGTCTCCCATTGGAGGGTACATGGACAAGCTGATTTTGTGATGTGTTTCCCATGGAGCCATCTCTAATAAAGACCATGGCAGATGATAGAGGAGCCATCTATGATGGAAAGGAGAACACCATCTCATTCAAGAAGGATGGAAAGATATTCAAACTGCAATCACTGTCAGATGAAGAAGAAGGACAGTCAAAGACCCCTAGTGTCTTGTTAAGTAGTGGCAAGGAGTTTATCAACACTCTACAACAAGGAGGGGAAGGATATGTGGTCATGGTGCAATCTAAGGAGGAAGATAAGACTAAGAAAACAGTCATAACAGGACCAGTCTAGAAGTTACTTGAGAAGTACAAGGACATAGTCAGTGATGGAACACCAACAATCTTACCTCCAAAGAGAGCCATCAGTCATCAGATTGACTTCATACCATGGGCTTCATTGCCAAACAAGGCAGCATACAAGCTTACACCAAATCAGAACCTAGAAGTAGCTAGAAAAGTGCAGGAGTTATTAGACCAAGGACTAATTAGGAAGAGCATCAGTCCATGTGCAGTACCAGTGGTCTTAGCAACCAAGAAAGGTGGTAAGTGGAGGTTATGCACTGATTCTAGGGCTATAAATAGAATTACAATCAGATATAGGTTCCCTATTCCTAGGATTGAGGATTTGATGGATTGTCTTGGAGGAGCTCAGTTTTTCACAAAGTTGGATCTCAAGAGTGGATACCATCAGATCAGAATCAAAGATGGGGATGAGTTAAAGAAAACCTTTAAGACAATTGATGGGTTATATGAGTGGAGAGTTATGCCATTTGGCCTCTCAAATGCCCCTAGCACATTCATGAGGCTCATGAATGAAGTGCTTAAGGATTTCACAGGTATATTTGTGGTGGTATATCTAGATGATATACTCATCTTTAGCAAGATAGTAGAAGAACATCTAAAGCATGTGGAGTTAGTTCTTAAAAGATTGTAGGAGGAGAGGTTAGCCATCAACCTAGAAAAGTGGGAGTTCTTCAAACAAGATCTTGTGTATTTGGGGTTTGTAGTATCCCAAGGATCATTGTATTGAAGATGGACCCAAGCAAGGTAGAAGCTAGCCTAAATTGGCCTACACCAACCACTGGGACAGAGGTAAGGAGTTTTCATGGGTTAGCTTAGTTTTATATGAAGTTTATAAGGAACTTTAGTGGCATATGTGCACCAGTACTTGATACAATCAAAGGTGGCCTAAAAACTAAGTTCAAATGGACTCTTGAAGCTGAGAAGAGTTTTGAGAAACTGAAACAAGAAGTGGCAACTCAACCCATCCTTTTGTTACCTAGTTTTGATAAGTTATTCACTGTGGAATGTGATGCCAGTGGAATTGCAGTAGGAGTACTAAGCCAAGAAGGTAGGCCTATAGCTTTCTTTAGTGAAAAGCTCAATGAAGCTAAGAAAAAGTATTCTACCTATGACCTAGAACTATATGCTCTAGTACAGTCACCTAGAAAGTGGATGCATTATCTCCTACCTAAAGAGTTTGTAGTGTTTACTGATAACCAAGCAGCTACATCAACACATAGAAAAAGCTGGAGTAATAGCACTTGAAATGGATGTGGGAATACGTTTCACTTCACCATCAAGCACAAGAAGGGACATTTGAACAAGGTGGCAGATGCACTAAGTAGGAGATTGCTGACAATGCAAGAGATACAGATCAAGAGCATTGGAATAGAGAGTTTCAAGGATCTCTATGGTGAAGATGAAGACTTCTCAGAGGCATATAAGGTATGTACTGATTTTGAGAATCACTTTCATAATCAATTCTCAGAGTATACATTGCAGAGTGGACTTTTGTTCAAAGGGAATCAGTTATGTGTTCCAAAAGGTTCAATGAGAGAGAATCTTATCCAAGAGAAGCACAATGGTAGTCTTAGTGGTCATTTTGGTATCAACAAAACAATGGAACTAGTGCAAAGGTTCTATTATTGGCCCAAGTTTCCAAGGGATGTCAAAAGGTATGTGGAGCAGTGTGTAGTTTGTATGAAATCCAAAGGGGGAGCTAGTAATGCAGGTTTGTATCAACCTCTACCCATTCCCAATAGACCATGGGAATGTATTAGCATGGACTTTGTGGTAGGACTCCCTAAAACTAAGACAGGGTTTGATAGTGTCTATGTGGTGGTAGATAGGTTTAGCAAAATGAGTCATTTTATTCCTTGCAAGACCACCCATGATGCTAGCTATATTTATCATCTTTTCTTCAAAGAGATTGTGAGGATCCATGGATTTCCATTGAGCATTGTCTCAGATAGGGATGTGAAGTTCATGAGTCATTTTTGGAAGACTCTATGGAGCAGATTAGGTACTAACTTGTCTTTTGGATCAGCCTACCATCCTCAGATAGATGGACAAACTGAGGTGATAAATAGAGTGTTAGGTAACTCTCGATGCCTAACTAAGGAGTATGGATAGACATGGATTTGGTCATATCACAAGTCAATATGCCTAAGCAATGATAGTGAATCTCGACCTCATGTGGTACAAGTCCTTTCTTTGTTAGTATGGAATGCACACAAGAGGTGTGTGTGGATTTAGGATTTAGGAGCCATGGAGTATAGAGGGCCATGTTGGAGGGATTTATCTCAGACCATGAAGGAGATTCAGGAGCAAGTGAAGAAGACAATTACAGAGGCTACTCACAAGCTGAAAGTTAAGGTGGATATGTCTAGAAAAGATCTCCAATTTTCAATAGGAGACTATGTCATGGTCCATCTCAACAAGTCTAGGTTGCAGAAAGGAACATCAACCAAGTTGCAGATGAAGAGAGTGGGACCATGTAAGGTGTTAGCCAAGTATGGAAAGAATGCTTATAAGGTGGAGCTACCTACAGATTTAGGCATTTCACCAGTGTTTAATGTGGCTGATTTGATCAGATATAAAGGACCAGTCACTGATTTGGATCAGAAAAGTATGGATGTCTTGAAGGATGTGAGTAACATAGCCTTACCTCCTAAAGACAAGCTGCAAGCAGAGAGGATCTTGGAATCAAGGGTGAAGAAGTCTACCCGGCATAAGGAATACATGGAACATCTCATCAAATGGAAGGACAAACTAGAATATGAGGCTACATGGGTGGATGAAGCTCAGTTCAAGAAGCAGGGTATTGATTTATCTTTGATCTCTCCACACAATCCTTAGTGTTTGGCTGAGGGGGAGAATGGTGCAGGAGCACCCATAGGTTATCTCATAGGTTGTCTAGGACAGTCTTGTCTAGGACAACTAAGCAAACAAATTTAGTTCATTTGGATGTAAGCCTTAATGGAATTTTTGGATTGGATGTTAATCATCTGATGAAGGTCATGTTGACCAACGGATAGGCCTAAGGCTTTTACACAAGTAAGGTTTTGACCTTTTAGGATTTTAGGAAGTTCCTTTTCAATTTTTGAAAATAATGCTCAATTAGAGTTTCAAGCAGCCAAGAAGAGCCCAAGGGAGTGATAATTGAATTAGAGGCCCTATTTATGGAATGCCTCAACATTGGAGCAGGGTTGGAAGCATTTGAAATTGTTGAAGTTTTTGAATTCAAGAAGAGGCAATTGTGATTTTGTGAGAATTTTATGATTTTTGCATTGTAGTGTTGCTTTGATGGATTGATCATAGCACTAAAATCTATGTAGGATGTAGAGTAGTGATTCTTCAAGCTTTGTGTAGCATTAGATAGCTCCTTTGTGCAATTTTAAGCTTAGTTTGTAAATAATTTGGTTTCCACACTATTGCTGGTCTAAACCAGGCAGTTTTGAGAAAATAGAGTGTTAGTTCACTTTCCCACCGTAGAAATTGTATAGCCCTTTGGGAACACTGACTAGACTCCATGTATGTACATATTGTAGAGTTTAGGGTCTTGGAGATCATGGGAGTTGCTGTGGAAGTCTTGCCCTAGGCAAGCCAGGAAGAGTCCGGCTAGGGAAGACAGAAAGTGCAGAGCACTTGATTTGCAGGGGTGTCCATTTCCTGACAAGTCATGGTGTGGAGAGGGTAGGTATGTACCTTTCCAAGACATAGCATTAAGGAGGAAGCTCCATCAAAACAACTGGTGTGAGGAATACCTAACAGTTTGAAAGAAGCCAAGAAAGGGCTAGAAAGACCTAACTTTGCCCATTTTCAAGTTAGGGTGTTGAACGGACAGTGGAGGCCTAAGACCTCAAAAATATTTGAGAGGTGTGCATATGAACCTGTAATCCCAAGAAAATATTGGGGGTTCTTTGGAGATATTTGGAGAACTAACCTAATTTCTCAAAGAAGGAGGCCTAATTGGGGCTCCTAGGGCTAGTAGCCTTTTTAGGCCTAAAAGAGGGTTTGGTGAAAGCGACCTATAGATGGAGCTAGGTGGACCCCTAATACACTTACTAGGATGGGATTGATGACCTGTAGCTGGCCTCCGGACACCCCTACAAAGCTAAATTCAAAAACTCTGGGAGGCTTAGCCTTTAGGGTGGATTAAGGGCTAAAGCAAGTGATTCAAGAGTGCACCAAGTCTTGACTTGGTAGGAGGAGTTAAGTTGATAGTTGGGTTGGCAAGGAGAGATCAAGGGACCCTAAGAAGGAAGAGGTCCTATAGGTTTCAAGTGGTGGAGTCAAACACCCTAGAGGTCTTCCAAGCAAGACCTGGAGCATGAAACAGTGATTGTTTCATCCAACCTCCCTATCACTTGTACCTTGTCCTCAAATCGATAAATTTGGTTGGTCTTCCGACCTTTGGTGTTGTATAAATTTCGATGGAAAAGAGATGCAATTGTGGGATCATAAGATGGGATGGAAAATGTAAGGAAAAGTCGATGCAAGCGCATGAAAAATGCCAAGTATGGGCTCCAAGGAAATTCCCGCAAGAGCTCTGATAGCATGAACGACTTCTAAAAAATGGAGAAAAGAGGGGGTATTTATAGAGAACTGGAATTTTCTAGGAAAATGGATGGTTGAGATTGAGACACCAAGATCAAGATGTAGGGATAAGGTGAGTTGAGAATTCACAAACCCTCACATCTTGACATGTTGCATGTGAAGGGGCTTGAAAAGGATGATGTGTACATGAGGTGGAAGGAAGAAAGCGCTACGATATGGAGGTATACATAGTACCTTGGGATTGGGACAAGATCTCCTCATAAAGGAGGTCCTTGTCCCCATGTGGGTGAGAGGACATGTGGGGAATTAAAAATTCCTCAAATATCCTCATGGGGATGAGAGAAGGAATTTTAAATTCCAAGGGATGCATTGGGGGATTAAATGTGAATTAAAAATTAAGTGACCATGAACTTATCTATCTCTATACTTGATGTGCTTTCTATTTTCCCCACATCAAGATTCTCTTTGCTAAAGTTATCTCTTAGTCTAAGGTTGGTACAAAACCCTTACCATTAACATGAAGAACCTAAGGTGATTAATGTTTGATACCATGAAAGGAATAAATGGTGTAGAAATAATTCATATAATATCCCTTAATAAGAGGCATGTGCAAGAAAATATTATACTTATAGGAAATATATTACACAAAGAAGATCATACCATGACAAGATGATCTATTTCATGAAAACACTTTTGTGAGAAAATAACCACACTCTATGAAAAAACCAATTATGTCATTCAACAACAAAGTTGATATAATATGAATCTCAAGCTAATCCTTTATTAGAGTCACTAAAATTCAAATTTCAAAGTTATTTTGGCAAAATAACAATACCTAAAAGTCAATCATACAACTCATATACTTACAAATCAATCATATGTAACCTTTATGCATAGTAATTCCACTTCAAGAAATAATAAAATAAGAAAAACTAAAACCCATGTAAAACCATAAAAAGTGGTTCAATAAAATAGATGTTAGGAATGCCTTTTGACTACGTTGGATTAGAGGTGTTCAAATGTGTTATATCAAGAGTTTCTTGTTTTGGGTTGCAGTGTAGAGAAAGTTGTGTTCACCATTATGTGAACTATGAAAGTAGTGTTGTATGGGACAAATGATTTCTCTCCACATTTATTCGCAATGTGGTTTCTAGTCTTACAGATCTTAGGGTGCGCTTATATTTCCCTTACATCTATCTTCAACCTTGATTTTTATGATTTGGTGCTCCGCAAGGATGGTTTCCATGATTACAAAGCGGTGTACGTTAACTATGTGTAGATGCATATTCTTCAAGTTAAAGTTGTTGTGAAGGATTTGTTGGATTTTAGGGTGTTGATGGAATAGTATAGATTTTTTTCAAGTGATGTATGTTTTCTACGGTCATCTTTGGATCCAAGGAAACATGTAATTAAATGTTTAATGGTGTTTACATGGGTTTGATTAACATTGGGTGTTTACACTAATTGTGGATTTGATTTAGTGTTTTTGGAAGCATGGTGTGATGTGTATGCGTGGATTTAGGTTTGAGTTAAGGTGTGATGTGGTCTACCTTCATTCCTTTCCATTGTGGGAATGTTTCGGTACCAACCTAATTTGAATTTGCATGATTGAGGTGCATTGTTGATGTTGGAGAATGTTTTGAAGGTTGAAGATGGTATAAATAATTGATGAAATGATGAAGGATGTCCATGTGAAGTGTGTGTGTGTGATGCAAAGTGTAGAGTTGTGAAGTGCGAAAGTGCAAAATGCAGTGCGAGCTTTAATGTGTTAGACTACTAGAAGCAATGAGCAAAAGGTGTCTACATTCTTTAGAGGTACTATGAATGTATTGGTGATGTTGTGGGGGATATTTTCTATTTCTTTGAGATGGATTTCTCATTGTAACAATCTTTCTTCTTTTTTATAATCTAGCAATGATCCCTTCTTTCTTTTGGGCAGTGAGTCCTTTGGTCGTGAGCCTATTGTATTTGGTGTCATAATTACTTTATATTGTGAGCTAATCATCACCATGGTTTTTCCCTTATTGGGTTTTCCACATAAATCTGGTGTTCTATTGTGTATGGTGTTATTGTGTTTCAATTTTTGTTATTTGCTTCCATGCTAAATCACTTTAATAGATTAAATGCTAATAAGGTTAATGTGGATTTGAATGTTAATGAGTGTTTTGATGTTTTAATGAACAA
>VDFB02213063.1:0-31825 GCA_007258455.2 Sequoia sempervirens | reverse complement strand
AAATGTGCCTTTTCTTCCACCAACCAAAAGAATCATGAACTATAGAGGCACCACTGAATCCAAGTGATAATCTTTTATTATGCCAATCCACAATCTCATGTGCATTTTTAAATTTTATTGAATCCTCGAATTTTAATTGTTCTCTCGTGAGAATTCTTTTGACACACGCACCAGCTCCATCATGTTCTCCTTTACCATGCCCAGCTTCAAAAAACTCCATATATGTTGGACATTAAGTTCTTTGTGAACCCTACTTAACCAATAGAACATTCTAGCATTTTTGAACTGCCCCGTATAATTATCTGACCATATGAGGTGTTCTTTCATATGATTCCTATTTTTTAAATTTCTATAAAATATACTAAAACAATATTGAACAAACTCTGATGAGTGTAACTGATTGTCACTCAAATAAAAATGATACTCCCTCAAAACTTTTCTATCATCCTCAGTGCTATCATCTACATGTCTATAAACAATATGGACAAACATGGCTACTTGCACTGAATTATAATATTGAGATTGAATCTCCTCTTGCGGAGTGAGAGTATAATTCTCCGCAAAATCAACCACTGAAAGTATAGTACCAATTGGAAATGTGTTTCTACATGCGTGAAATTGGCCATCAAGCCATCAAGCATGTTCAGAGTGCATGACATAGTTTGGTACAATTTTATTCTTAAATTCACTCATAAATGCATCCACATTAACTTTTTCTATAACTAAATCACAATGCTTTCCTATTTTTGCATCTTTTAAAGAATAGTGAACATTCCCAAATCTTTTGACATCTACTAATTGTTGTCCAAAATCACAATCAACACTTTCATGCAAACAAATTCTAAAAAATGAAAGATTTCCACAGTTAATGCATTGTCCAGAAATACAAGAACTTAAATAAAATAATTTATCATTACATTTTTCACAAAACAAACCTGAAATAAACTCTCTTATTGCTTCAGGTGGCATATCAATACCACAATCCTGTATAATCATGTCAGTATGCAAGGTACAACTTATATATCAAAAAACATCAGAAAAATAAGGAAATTGAACATTTATTTTACAACAACAAGATATTCGTTGCTTATTAATTTTTACATACTAGGGTTTACATTTTTCAAAAGACCTTTGACTTATTTTAATATTACTAGGTAACACTAAATCGCTACAAAATTTTCTATAAATTTTAGTTTGTGTTGTATTCTATATTTTTAAAGGAGGATCGTGAACTTTTGGATTCCCACCCCTTAATTTCTTAAAAAACATCTCTAGCATTAGATGAAACCCTAGTATTATCATGCCAATATTATTTTTTGATCAAAGATTTTAATTCTCAACATTCAATTTTATATCTAATTTCTAGGTTGTCCAATGGAACTCCAACATTGATTGATAGGATCATTTTCTATACTTTCTCTTCTTTTTGCCGCTCTTAGTAATGTTTTAGGATGCATTTTAAAAACTTCACTAATATTGCTTACCATTCTTTTATTCAAAGTTGTTTTATTAACTATAGTAGTAGTTATAGCTCTTCTTGCTGTGTTTTTATCTTTAGATTGACTATTTTTCCCAATAGATTGAATGGCACTAGCAACAGTAGACATAACATGTTTTAATGATTGATCTTTTCTTTTTGGTTTAACATAAAAGCCTAACCTTTTCATTACTTTCCTCATTTTTTGCATTCTCATCAATTGCATCATTAGTTGAGATTGAAATGCAATTTTTTTACGATAAAATAATTTGTTGTATATTCTATTCGCATGTGTTCTTATTTGCCTCCAAGAAATTTGACCAGGAAGATTATCGAAAACAACACTTCCAATTTTAAAAAAAGTATTTTCATTAAATTCAACATCACATTCTATATTTTCATCTTCATTTTCATTTACATTTTCATCGTCATTTTCATTAACAAAATGGTTTTCATTTTCATTTTCATTTTCATCTCCATTTTCATCAACAAAATAGTTTTCATTTTCATTTTCATTTTAATTTTTATTTTAATTTTCATGAAAAATATAGGTTTTGTTTTCATTTTCAAGAAAATGATAATTTTGATTTTCATTTGCAACAAAAGATTTTTCTTTTTTGTTTTCAACAAATTCTATAAAAGTTTCATCTCTCTAAATATAGTCAATGTCAACATCATTAAGTTCAACATCTTGTAAAAATTCTACATACAAATTTACCATTTCACTAACATATGGATTTGAAGACGTACCTAGATTTGTGCATATTGAAACATTCTCCATACCATTCAAAGAGGGATTTGAAGACATAGTAGGACTTGTTTGTATAATCATATTCTTCTCCAAATTGACTCCTTGCAAATTAGCTTCATCTACAACCATGGTATCCTCAATGTTTTCATCTTCACGCTGTTGAATTGGTTGCTCCACCATCATTCATTGATTTCTATTCCTATTCTTTCTTTCTCTTTGTCTTTGTCTCTTTTTCTCTATTTGCTTCAACTTCTTGAGGATTCAATGTCTTCCTTCTCTTATTACGAGCTTTATCTCCCATAATTATAAAATTCTCAAGCACAACTGAATGTTAATAGTGAAATACTTCAAAATATTCAATCCAAATTGGAAGTTGAATACCTATTAGGAAAAAATTCTTCCTCTTGTGTTCCTCAAAACAAGTAGAAAACTACCACAATTCCACTTTAAAAATTGTTTTCTTCATGCTTCCTTTGAAAAATTCAATCCGTATTGCAAATTGAAAACCTTTTGTTCCTCCAAACAAGCACAAAAATAACACAATTCCACTTCAAAAATGGTGTAGATGATGCCCTGCTTGATAAAATCAACTAAAAATCAATTTCACCACCTGCAAATACAATAGCTTATGAAAAATAATTTACTTTTACTGCTCTCGGCCATACATGTGAAGTTGCAGACTTCACAATAATTTTTTGTAGTATATTTAAATAAAATAAATAGGATCCCGTTTATAAAACAGGATCCCGCTTATAAAAATCGGGATCCCGTTTCTAAGAAGCGGGATCCCGTTCTATAATCGGGATGACCTGTTCTTCGACATTGAATGTGGGGACCATTGACTAGGAAATAGGATCTTGTTTTATAATTGGGATCCCGTTTTTTAAAATTTGAATTTTTTCTTGCTTTGTGGTCAGGTTTTTTCCTAGGTTTTTGGTTCGAGAAAAGCATTGGAAGTCCGAACCTAGGCCTTCAACTTGGTTTGACCTACAAGTTGAAGGTCCTAACAATGTCAAAGAAAAATATTGACTTTGGACATATGGCTAACGACCTTTTCCACAGAATTTTCTGACGAAATTAAAACCCATTTTAGATGAAACAATCCAGATTCTAAATATGTAATTTTTTTTGCAATTGGATTATTTTTTCTATTTTTCAATTAATTTCTAATAAAATTGGTCCATAAACTTTAAATATCAGGGTTTTTTATATTTTAATAACTTTTGATCAACATCACATTTTGACAAATGGATTGCATGAGAACAAACTTCAAACAATTATCTTCAATTTAAAAACAATAAATCAAAAAATGATAAGTTTAGGTCATCTTATGCATGTCGTACACAACAATTTTTGAAAACAAAAAATCTACCTAATAAAAATTTAACAAAAAAAATATATTCAATTAAAAATTACAAAAAAATATCAAGAACAAGCTTCAATGAGTCACAAAAATTTTCCCAAAAGGATTTAGAAAAATACGTTAATTTAAGTCAAAATATGGATATCATACACGTGCATGGTATGAATAAAAAAAATGACTTTTAAACAGTGGTTTTAGAAATGCCTATTAAAACTCAATTTGTACAATCTGGGTATTGAAATAAATTACATATTTGGATACTAGACTCCGAGAACTACATTTTATGATTAGTGACTTTTTAAAGATTTCATCTCTAAGTGCTTCAAATTTTAAGGTCAAATGTGTCAAATTATGAAAATCTGGAAAAACACTTCCACTTTTTGGCCAAAAAATGGACTCAACTTCTTGCACACACCCTTTGATAAGGCTTAATTCTCACTTAAAAGTTATAAAGTTAACATATAAAGTGGAATTATAAAATTCCAATAAGTCTTATAAGCTACAACATAAAGGAGGGTCCTAACCTCATAGTCCCCCACCATGGACATACTCAACAACTAAATCAGATAAAATAATTTAATTACCAATTAGAGTTAAGTGAATGTGCATCAAATATTCACCTTTGGATAGATCTAATCTTGGCCCTTGGATCTTAGGAAAACTCAAAGGAAACCCTAACCATAAGGATATTTTATAAGTTACTTTCTTCTCTCACTTGCTCATTTGAAACTTGCAGGTTTGGAGAGAGGAGTGGAGAAGTCCTCGAGAGTTTTAAAAGGAATTTTTATTTTCTTTCCATTATATCCATGTTCATTTCCCTTTTTAGTAGGTTTGAAGTAAATTTATTTCATTACTTATGAAATCCATGATTTAATTTGACACATGTAAAATTTGTACCTCTTTTTTTTACAAATTTAAATAGTCTAGCTAGAAGATCTCCAATCAAAAAAGACATTGAACATTGTTATTATTTATTTTCCACAATAATATGCTTTTTTTTATTATACCAAGTGCTATCTGCAATAACATAGAAAAATGTAAAAGAAATAATAAACCTTCATTATCTCATTTTTGTTTTTTATTTTATCAGATAGATAGGGTATATATGTGCATTCATTAATTTATTTTTCTGGTTGATGTCTATATTCCCATTTTTTCTAAAGCACAAATTTAAACCCACAAACATGGTTGGCATTTTTTTTCCTTTTTTTTTATAGATGCCCTATTGTATTTTTTTTAGCATGCCATATTTAACAGTGATGATATACTAATGAAGGGAAAAATTACAAAGGGGATGGAAAAACCTCTCCCATAGAAGAGTTTCCTCCCACAAATGGGGTGATAGCTCCATTAGGGGATTCATCTCCCCATATGGGGGGAGGCTTAAGGGAGACTCCTCCTTGGACAACAGTGGGAGGAAGGTCGTGGTATCCTCTCCTTTAATCCTTTTTAAAAATTAATTAAATATATTTTGGGATTTTAAATCCTAAATATATAATTAATTTATAATTTGATTTATGTAAAATTTAGGAACAAAATATGAAATTCTTGGTGTCAATAGTTAATTCCTAGTTTCAATCTCATTTCCTTGACTGAAATTAGAGAAATAGATCCATCATATCCCCTCATTTTATCAAATTAATTTTGGCAAAGCCTATTTTTCTATGTTTCATTATGGTGAACCTAATGTGAAACAACATTTCTAAAAAATAGAATCCTTTTTAAACCTAGATCTAAGTTTTGAAATAGATTGCATTAGGTTTGAATTAGTTGCATTAAATTTAGGGTTCATTAATCTTGCATTAGTTTGCATTACATATTGGGGTTTAAATTTTCAGTTTTGCATTGTTTAAATCTGAAAAATTTAAAAATTTGTATGTGTATTACATTAATTTTGTATAGTGTTTGCATATAGGTGTATTTTTCATCATTCATATTCAAAAAAATTGGATCAAATTTTAATTTGAAAAAGTGTCATATAGTTCACCTTTTTTCCTTCATTTCACTTGCATTTCAACATCAAATTCTAGAAAATTATGTTAGAGAAATACCAATTTGAAACCTAAAATAGAGAACACATATAATCACTTTGAAATTGCATTTTTCAATTTTTTAAAAATTACTAGGACCCATTCACCACTGAGTGAATGAGTCCTTGGAGGCCTACAAAAACAAACTTTTTTGAGAATTTTTGTGGTTTTTTGCACTTCCTAGGCTTGCTTGTAACCTACTATATTAGTCTGGATTTTTTTGAAAATTTATGTTTTATGTATCTAAGTCAAATCATCCATTTAGTGTCTAGTCAATTTTTGAATCATTCCAAAATCATTTTAGTAGCAAAAATCATAGATCTAAAAATCTTTACATTCTTCAAGCTTTTTATAATATGGATAAAAGTACTTTTCACTTTTGCATACACAATGTTTAAATTCATGAAGCTTTGCATAAGTTTGATAAAGGTGATTTTCATTTTTGGATATACATTGTTCACATTCCTAAAGCCTTGCATAAATTGGATAAAAGTACTTTTCATCTTTGGAGATACATTGTTTACATTCTTTAAGCATTACATAAGATGGATAAAAGTAATTTTCATTTTTGGTCACACAATGTTAGTATCTTACCTTTATAAGCATGCTAAGAAAACATCCATCTCTCCCACTTATGAGAATTCTTTAGTGAAAGAGGATGCAAGGGTAGACAATCATGACAATCATAATTGTTCTTCTCCTGATACCTCTCCTATTAGTGACGAAGGTATCTTGGTGAAAGAAGATATAATCATTGAGAATCATGAAATTCATGTTAGTCCCTCTCCTCCTACCCCTTGGGAAGATATTATGGCACAAGAGAATGAGAACTTAGATAAAATTGATGAAATCATGGACAATCATAACAATCAAATTTGGCCCTCTCCTAATATCTTTCTTATTTTTGAAGAAGATATTTTGGTGCTAGAAGATCAAACCAATGAGAGTTATGAGAGTCCTATTTTTCTCTCTTCCCCTAGGGAAAACATTATTGAAAAAGAGAATTTTGCCATTGATAAAAAAGGAAACCCAACCATTGATGCCTCCCCTACTTGTGATGAAGTTATTTTAGAAGAACCAAACTTTGAATGCCATGAAAATCTAGTTTGTATCTCTCCTAAAAACTCTCCTACTAGGGAAGATATCATGGTGCAAGAAAATGGGGACATTGACAATAGCAATGTGGCTTCCTTAGATGAAGATGATGAAGTGAAATTAGACTCCCCTTCACTATGAGATCATGAAAATAAGGATAACTACATACTAAGGTTATCAACATTAGAACTCCCTCGAGTCCTCTAATTCTTAGACCTCCTACAAACCCTTTAATTATTGGACCTCCTAAGCCTCAACCTACCACTGTTCACCTCATGCACACCTCTGCTCCAATGTTTCCTATTCTTTGTAAATCACCCTACATGAAAACTGGAGCATGATAACAGCTATGCAAACACATAAAATACTGGTTTGTCGAGCATATATATGTTGAGGGAAATGGTCCATGTCCCAGTCCTGCACAATTCCTGCCTCCATCAACCTGATTCTTTCCTTAGTAGCCCTCTATTTCCTCTGGACTGCATAATGGTATATGGAGGATGTGGGGATGGCAGTGATATCTGCCCATGGAAAATGAGTCTTCTGCAGTGGCAGTGCCCCAAAGTACTAGGGTTGAATGCTGGCTCACCTGAGGTTTTGAATAAGAGCCTTAAGTATTGATTATGTGTCATAGGAATATCCCGGAGGTCAAATGAATGTGAAGTTTTTAAATATCAGGCTTTGTTTCTGGCACAGTGGCCCTGAGCTTGGCAGTACTCTAGGCCTCTACTTTAAATTAAAGCAGCACAGAAGTAGTGGTCCTAAGTTCCTGGCCCATCCCTTTCTACTCCACACAAAATGATGCATTGAGGCTTTTTGGAGATTTTGATATTCCCATGTCTTGATGATGGTTTCAGAGTTTTTTCCAAGTGGGTTTCTGGTCTAGTCTCCATCATATGGCCCAAAAATAGTGTCCCAAAGGTTCCACCATCTTTACTCCTATTCCCACATAGCCCATTTTTTTAATCCCTATCAAGTATGTATTCATGTTGACCTGCTGAGATACCTATTGGAAAGCTGGAGGAGCAGCTTTCAATCAACCCTGTCAAATTTATTCTGGCTTACACTGGAATAGAAAATAAATATTGCTTACTTGATATTTGAAATAAATCAAGTAAAACATAATTTTTATTTGTGGAAAGCTAAGAATATCCTTTAAAAACCCTTTTTTGTTTTATCAATTTTGGGTAAAAAAAAGTCGTCAACCACATACCCATCATATTGCCACTTTTTGGCCCATCATGATCCTACACATACCTATTGTTGAACAACTTAAGAATACCCCTGCTATGATATCCTTATGGGACCTTATTCAAACCTCGCCTAGTTATCATAACATGCTTCAAAGTCCTTTACAAAAAGTTTGAACCCCTCCTAATGTGCAACCAAATAATATGGCAGCCCAAATTCAAGTCGTAACTCCGGTCAACTTCGACATTACTTTCATTCAAGATGAGTTAACTTTGTTAGAAGACATTACTTAGACATTACTTATCTAGAGATTTATTAATTAATTAAGTTTAAATATGCCTTAATTGGCCCTTTTAGTTCAAATCCAAGCATAAATTAATTGTAATTTCCAAAGAAGAAAACTTGATATTCATTAATTCGATAACATAACACTTATCATTAGAGAATGTGTGTCCTAGGTGAGTGACCTAGGACCCATTCACCCAAGGGTGAATGGGTTCTCACTTAGGCCTAGAACCCTAATTTAATTTATGTTTTTGGTGGTATTTCAATTATTTCAAAAGCATATTAACATGTCAGCTTGTGTTATTTGAATTTTGGGAATTTATGTTAACTTACCTATAAATAAGTGGTCATTTCACTATGTTTCACCTAGCAAGTTTGATCTAAGCATCCTAAGATTTCAAGTGAGCATTATCAAGAGAATTTCAAGAGCAGATTTATTTAAGAATTATTACAGAAATCAAGATCCTAATATTATCATGTCAAATTCTCCTTGCATCATGCATGTTATTTGAGCTAATATGTTGATGTAGTGTTCAAAATTAATTCAAGCATTCAAATGCATTGTTTCAAATCGGGTTTGAAGATAAAGATCCACATCCACTGAAGCTATTTTATGCAAGTTGAAGATCCAAATTCGAAGGTTCATCCAAAGGTTTGGCGAGTTGTGACATTACATTTGTTCATTCATGATTCTTTCACAATATTTCATTTCATTTCAAGGTTTAATTACCCAAATGAGGTTTCATCAAGGAAAACCCGCATTCACCAACAAGACAACATTTTCCCCTCTTGATTTGTGTTTGCAAATTTTAGGTGGAATATTGCTTGAAGAGAAAAATTGCAAAGTTTCCAAAGATGTATTTGTTGTAATCATTGTTGCAATTTCACTGAAACTCACATATAGGATTTATTTCCTACTATTTGACTGTGAAAATTGGGGATATGAGAGTGCAAACACAAGAGTAGAGAACCAAGAAACCATTTTTATAGAACCCTAGCTAGGACCCATTCGCTATAGGGGGAATGAGTCCTCAGTAATCTTTTAAAAATCACAGTTGGTGACTCGTACATATCATTTTTACCTTTCTCATATTTGCATTTTGACTTCTGGTTCCATCATAATTAAGCTTAATATATTAGATGCACATTATAGATTATATTTTGGATTTAGTTTTTGATTTTGAATCTCTCTTCCCAAAGTATTGTTTAATTAGGACCCTCGTCCTTGCATAAAAGGGAAATTTTCAAATTCACACTTTGACTTGACTCGCCTCAAGGTTTACTACCATCTCATTGCTTGGATTTCATTTCCTACATGAAATTAGAGAAATAGGTCCATCATACCCCCTTCAACAATTCCACATTTTGATAAAAACACCACCTATTTTTATTTATTTCACCCATGTCTTACATTTTCATGTATGACTACCCTATATGATTAATTAGTATTTGTTGAGAATGCAGAAATACCTCTAAGTATTTTGAAGATAATTTTCATTAAATTTTTTAGGATATATTATTCATTTTTTAATTTCTAATGTAGAACTATCTATGAATATTTCTTTTAGATTTGGGAATGCACTTCATGAGTACACAACTATGATTATAAAAATTTAATTATATGCCTACTTCTCTTTATATTCATGGTTTATATTAGGAAAACATGCTTGGAATTTCCACACACTTATCTATTCTACTCTCAATCTTGACTATATCATCAAAAAGATCAAGGCACCAATATTTAATTGTTTCCACCATACTTAAAATTAATTTAAAGTACATATTTAATTTTGTTTTACTTTAGTTGCCTTAACAATTTTTATGATATATTTAACTTGAGATATTACAATATATTATGTAAGTTGATATATTTAGTTATCTCTAGAACATAATGTATATTTTTTTCTACATAATAATTTATATAGTATGATTTTGAGTTACGTACTACTTTGGTGAAATATTTAGGGTTTTAATATTTAATTCTATGTATTATTTGTTGTATCTTATTAAGGAAAACTTATTAGTCTAATAGTTGTATGTTTGTGTATTTTTGTTGAATGCAAAAATCATGGGGCATTCTTACACAGAAAAAATGGCAACTTTAAGAAACCCTCCCTACAAAAATATATATAAAATAATTGTGAATGTTTTTGAAAAATAATATTATTTTTTATTGGTGAATCTTTCCTTTTTCTTGAAAAAATATTAAATTTATTGGTGATTTTTTTAAAAATCACTAGAAATGTTGTACAATATCACGGTGAATCTTTTTTTTAGACTGGAGGAATCAAGTAGCTCCCTTATAAACTACAGAGCACTTGGTAAACCTTTTTTCACATGACTGGTAACATTAGCATGACATACTCTCCTGTACCATGGGGACGAGGGAGATTAGACCTCATGACCTCTTTCTTGCAATAGGGTTCTTTATCCAATCGATTTAGACCCCCACCCCAGCTTTTTAGATAGTAGGAATTAGGTAACCCCCTATAAACTATAGTGTGCACCTGTTAAACATTTTTCACATGACCAGTGATGTTGATGTGGCATACCCTCCAATACCATGAGGATATGGGGAGACTAGATCTCATGACCTATTTCCTATAATATTATGCTTTAGCCAATCGAGTTAGGCCCCTTGCTCCATATCTTGGTGAATCTTGACAAAAAATAATTAAATGCATTAATTACCATCGAAAAAAATTCCTTAAAAAAATTCCTATGGAAAAGTAAGGGCCTATTAGCCAATTGGTAAATATTAACCACTAAAACATCACTGCACATATATTATTTGTTTTTAGTGAGCTAAAATCTATTATTTATATTTATCTTTTATTATTTTCTTAAAATAAATTGGAATACCCCGTAGACCCTATAAATAATTAAGTGAAGAGGAGCCTATGCTCTCTCTTGCTAATTTATCCTTAACTACATATATTTTAATCACAAGCTTTCTTTATCATTCTAGAATTATAGTATCTTTAGGTGTAGGTCATGAGGTCCATTCTTATGTTTGTGGGGTATGTAGTTTTGGGAACCAATAGGTTTATTTTTTATTTTTTATGCTATTGGTTTGTATGCTTAGGTGTCACTTTTTTCGATTGATTCAATTTAATAATAATCTTAAGGTCTTGAATAGTGTACTAATGGATAAATGGATGATGATCTAAATATATCAATTAGCATTTATTTTTATGATTAGAAAATATAGCAATGTTACGTGTAGACACAACTCCAATTCATAACTAGTTAATTTATAAGTGGTTTAGTTTTTGTAAGAACTGTAATGATACTTATAGATTTATTGTTATTATTAATTCCTCTAATATGAACATCTAATTTTCACCATTTTGACATGTCAACATTCAAATTTTAAAAAATATCATTACATATATTTTATCTAGTCCCTTTATCAAACAAGGAAAGTTTTACACTCAATTGATGATATTTCACCAAAATATGTAAATGTAGAGTTACTATACCAATGTCAAGGGTAACTAAAAAGTTCCAAATATAATTATAGAATCACTCTAATTAATAAATCCTATAATGGTAGCCACCAAGTTATATGATTGGCATTTGACATGATGAGATTTTCTCATGGTTTTTTCAAAATATCCATATATAGGCTAGATATATGCACTAAATCACAAATAATATTTTTAGTTGATTGTTTTCAAGTTGATCAATTTTATATAATATCAAGTACACACAAGAAAAAAATGATATATCAAGTGGAATGATTAGCAATTTAGATATCATTTTTTATCCTTTAGTCATCTATTTCAAAGTATGAACCACTATATGATGTCATTATTAACCATTTTCTTTATGGAATGTAAGGTTAATATAATTACATATAAAATTTTATCATTTATCCATGTGCAAGTAAGCATGACTGACTTTGTAATAATTTTTTAATTAGGTGCCTCATGGAATGTAATTGTAGGCCTAGGATAAGCAGAATTAGTTGTTCCCTAGACAACAACCCTAGATCTTATAGAAGAATGAAAATGCTAAGTAATATGAACAGCAAGTGGATATGGTGGAAAATTGTTGAAATGCATATTAGGTTGAAGCATATAAGTAAAAACTATCCTTAAATATTATAGTGAAAGGAAATAATGCAATGAAATCATTTTCTAATATCATCAATGAATGACATTACTATATTTGGCTCCAATTTTTGACAAAAGTTTGTTAAAATATTGACGATCTCTTGTTGGAATATCGATGAATCAATGAAACAATTTTCATTGCTAACTTTTCATCGCTTTCTCGATGAGCTTTAAAAATTTTGAATTCACGACTCAGTTTCACTAGATGTGACCACGAAAAAGAGATCTTGTGTTTGTCAAAATATCGATGACCATTTAGTCGATCTAGCGACGAACAATAGCTAGATCACAAGTGGCATGCCTTTACCAAATCATCGGAACAACAACAGAAGTTCGTCGAACGTGCGACGAAAGAGGGAAGTCATTAGTATGAAAGTTTCATATTGGTAAAAGATCAAGACTATTACAATGATCAAAATTTCCTGAGAAGATATATCGGGAGGACTGGCCTATCGTCTCAGCGATGATGTTTCATCGATGAGATACTCATCTTGTCTCGTCAATGAAGCACAAGGGAAGCATATCAGCAAGACATATACCATCAGAGTAAATTTTGAATGTCTGCCCAACCCACTATGTCATGTCGATAAGATTACATTGGCAGGAATCTTGGTGACATACATCAGATCGAAAGAACAACAACAAAAGTTTGTCAAAATTTCAATGTAATAGGCAAGTCATTAGGATGAAAGTTTCGTCGGATGTATTGCAAATTTGTCAAACGCTTTTGGACATCGGTTGCGGTTGTCGAAAGATCAATGAAGCAATGCAATTTTTAAAAAATAAAATTATTCGTTCAAATGTAGGCATATCGGTGAAATATAAAGACTATTATAGCGATCAAAATTGCCTGAGAAGATATATCAGGAGGAGTGGCCTATGGTCTCAGTGATGAAGTTTCATCAGTGAGATACTCATCTTGTCTCGTCGATGAATCATGAGGGAAGCATATTGGCAAGACATATACCATCAGAGTAAGTTTTGAATGTCTACCCAACCCACTATGTCACGCTGATAAGGTCACATCGACAGGAGTCTTGGTGACATACTTGAGATTGAAAGAATAATCATTGGGGAGACTCACCATGTCGAGGAAACTATAGAATATCCTAGCGATACATGATCTCTTGCCATTCATTCTGCATAAGAACTACCCCTATGCCTATTTAGGGTATGGAAGCCTATTTAAGAAGTGGTGCTTTTTTGCATGGATAATGGTAATCTGATAAAACAATGAGAAAATTAATTGTTAGTGGTTGGAAACTATTGTATTCATGTTGACAAAAATGTTTCAAAGTTTAGGATAAGGTATAGAAGGCAGTGTATGTTGTTTTTAATGATTTAGGTATGGTGAATCTAATATGCATGAAAGATGACTTGACTGCAAAAAGGACAGTAAGTTGGAATGGATAGAGTTGTGAAGTAGATGATTGATTGTTTCTTTCGAAATGTGATGAACCTATTGTCTTAAAGGTTTGATAATTGGTTATAGTGAGAAGGTATAGATGGTTTTTAATGTGCCTTGGTGATTTGGTATAGGTGTTTGATTGTTTTTCCTTGAAGGGATACAATTGCAATGCAGATTGATATTATGTAAAGTAGAGAATGTGAATGGTTCTCTAATCAAGTTTTGATGTTGCAAAGTAGAGGATGTGAATGGCTCTCTGATCAGGTTTTTGATGCAATGATATACAAAAGGAACAACATTGAGAGAATAAATGCAAGAAAACAAATCATAGAGCAGGAGTCATAAATCATGAAGTTTTTTTGTGGAAAGACTTGTGCCATGAATTTGTAAACAATCCAAAAGACTATCTTGTGCCCTTAGAAAATTTTATGACTGTGATGTATTTTCTATGGTTTTATGCATTGTGAGTCTCTAATGGTTTGGTAGACTGCGGTTTATCCTCCATAGGTATTTATGAAATATGTTTACCCTTAGTAATGTATTAATGACTATTATCCTTTTTGTCAAGAAAAAGATTAATGACTGAGATTGAAGCATTATGACAGTGTGTTAGTTATGGTTGTGGCTTAACAAGGGTAGATTTTGGTAAGGAAGATAGTAAGTTGAATGAATGTAAGTACATAAATTTTTGCATACCTACAGATGGTACAAAATTTTATGGTTAAGTGGAAGCCTCCCATCAACAACAAGATCCAAATATTTGTGTATCTATCTCAATCGAGCCTCTAAGCCCTTCAGAGTTGTCAATTTTTCCACTAACCTACTATGTAGAAAAGTCAAATTTTAGAGTTATGTCACCACTAAAAACAAAAGAGATAAAGCTTTGAAACCAAATCCACACACAACACAATGTGGTATTCATACAAAGCCATACAAACAAACTGAACTCAGAACATTGGAATGTAAACAACTTGAAATTATGATGTAGAGCATGGATTCACTTAATTACTCAACTGGAGGAACATTTCACAATAATGGGTTCTTCATCTAAAAAAAATGTATGAGGTTCAAATAGTAAAGAGATTGATGAAAGATAAAGGAATTAAAAATATACTTGGATGTAGTTGGATTGAAGGCCATAAACTGGTACATGTTTTTTGTTTAGGAGTCATATCACATCCACAAACATGGAAGAGCTATGCAAAGCAAGAGAAATTGGCTTGGAAAATGAAGGCATCAGTGTATAAAGAATCATTTTTTTGCCACCATAGTAAAAAGTTGGCAGTTTCTTTCATCTTTTCATATTGGTTTGATGCTTCAAATGATGTATTTTTTATATTGAAAAGTGCATTACCTTATTGAGCTTCTCTTTGTTTCAAGAATAGTTTAATATTCTCTACTAAACAGGGCCAACCACGTGATGGTGGAAGCACATTTGGTCCCTCCCCCCCTTCACATAACTCCCAATTTCCCATACTCGATCATATAACATTAATCATTCATTCATCCATTAATAACATATAATATTCATTCATTAACATATAACATTCATTCATTAACATATTCACATTCATTCATTAACATATAACATTCATTCTTTCAGTTTTTATATATTATCAAAAATATGGTTGTCATAATATGATTACAATCACTTCTTTTTTTGTTTCTTTTTTGAAGCTAAAATAAGCTTAAGTGAAGTATCATTTTCTAAATCATATGTCCCCCCTTCAGTTGTTCTTCCCTCTTCTCATGATCTTAATGTATTCCTAGTCATGTACCGATCACGATGTGGAGGCAGCTGCAAGGGGGGTCTGCTGCAATAACAAAGAAATGTTAAATTGATATGTTTTATTATTATTATTGCAAGTCACATTTCATTAATTAAAATAACATTAGAGTGGTGCTCTTTACCTGATGGGGCCACATCATGTTCCTAATCTTGTCTTATAGCCTCATGCTCAACATGGTCAACACCCTCTAAATCCTAATCTGGAGTTGAAACATCAAATGTTACATTAATTAATACACCAATTACAATTACATATTTTTAAAACATTAGAGTGGTCCTCTTTACCTGATGGGGCCACAACATGTTCCTGATCTTCTCTAGCTGGATCATGCTCAACATGTTCATCACGCTCTACATGCTCTAAAGTTGAAACACGAAATGTTACATTAATTAATACACCAATTGCAATTAAAGATGTTTAATTGTATTAATCCATACTACATTTTGTACAACACATGAATACATCCAATACCAGGATGCGCACCATGACCTTCATCTGCTGGTTGTGCTCCACCCTCACTAGGCTACATTCCAATTTCATGTGTAGTATTATCATTGCTTGTATGTTTAAAAAAAATAGGAACATAATTACTTTAAGGTGGAAATTAATATTGAATAGATTGCACAAGTATTTAATTTTAAATAAACTTTATTGAGTTTATTTACCTGTGTGTCGAATGCAGTGGAAGATTGTGTTTGCTGAGTCAAGAATATTAGGCATTCAACCACGACTCCATAGCCTTGTTGGAGGGAAATCTTTAGGTCCTCTTCTATGGGTGCTTTGTTGAATTCAGAGCCCTTCTTTTTTGCATAAGATCATGAATTTTGCTTATATGGTGTGATAAAACCAAAATTGTTTGCAATAAATTATTCGGATGCAATATTTCATTTATTGATACTTACAATTTGTGTGGCTAATTTCATATAACCACTAGAGCCAAGTTTTTGCTTCCCATTTTTTTTTAGTCTTGCATTTGTTGCCTTCGATGTGTTAGGCAGCCTATGAAAAGTTTGAAATACGTTAGATTATGTAAAAAGAAAGAGTAATCAATATATAATTACATTGTTCATAGTATCACATACCTTCCTCGGCTCGGTGGTGTCTTTCCTTTTTTCTTTTCAACCTTCTCCTTTCCATCTGACACCAAGTCCTTCCACTCCCTCTCCAGAATCATGGGGGGACGCTCGTACTTTTTGTTCTTCTCTAAATGTGACCTATATTGGTCCCTCACATACTTTAGATAGGTACCAACTTTCTTAAGTACCTTGGTTCGGTTGAATATTTTATCACCGAACAACACAACTAAATGGTTAATGAGCTCATCTTTTAAATCTTGATTTTGGGCATTCCACCTTGTACGTATGGTGGGCTCGAAGAGCTCAAATTTAATATCACTTAGATGTTTATAAAAAAAATCATTTCCTACAAAATGATCATGGGATCATTAGTCTAAAAAGAGTGATCAATAAGTAAATTTCAATTGGATTATATATAATAATAATTAAAACATTTTAAAGTACCTGGTACCTTCTCTATCTTTATGGGAAAAAAATCCTCGGTCACCAAAAATGTGACCGAAAATGTTCTCGTACTAGTAATACGAGAAGATTTAGGAAATGCTGCTAAAACATCACCAATACTAGTGGCCTCTACATCCCTAGGTACATGTCCTAATGCATGTTTTGGCATGTGTTCACTGCCAGAGGGTGCACTACCTAATGCCTACATGCTATGTGTTGCCGACATTTCAGTTGACAATATAGGCATGGATGATGGGGTCAGATGATGTGATGTATGTGTAGGAATTTCAAGATGGACACTTGCACCAACCCCTACTCAGTGGGAAGCACCTACAGTACCTTGATCATGGCCAGCAGCATCATGAGGACACAAAAAATCTTGTAAAAATAACACATATTTTAGTTCATGAAATAAAAGAGTACAAAATATAAAACCATGAATGAACTTATGTTATAATTAAAGACCTCATGACAACTTACTTGCAAGTTTTGTAGTCTCCTAGTCAATATTTTAACCCTCTCTTTTATCTCATCTGTTTGAGGCATTACAAATAACAATTGAAGGATTTCTTCATTACATTTTTTTTGTGTCTTCCTTATCATATCAAGAGGGTTTGCTGAATATGCGATGTCATCATCACATAACAATGACTGCACCTCCCTATGGATACTCTCATCTACTGCTGGTGCCTTTCCCTGATTAGCTGACTGCAACAAGAATATTAAAAGCATTATCGAAATTAACCCAATAAACTTATGAAAAAAACATAATAATAAAACATTTTGCTCGTATCTAATTTGTACAATTACAATGAGGTAAATCTATCAGGTAGAAGCACCTGAAGATGCATCATGATTTGTGGTATAGGTTGGAGCCTTTCCCATATGATCTGAAATGTCACACTATGAAAAAATTAAATATAAAAAAACTTTACCGAAATGAAACCATTAGACTTATGAAAAAAAAACATAATAATAAAATGGTATATTGGAGTCATTAATTGGAGGTTGGGTAAAATGGTATATAGTATGTACCACCCCCAGAGTAACTATGTTTTTATCTAATTGATTCGAATTGCAATCGATTAGCAACTCTTCCCCTGTAGTTATTGATTTTATCGCACATACGAATACACAGTTTCCCTCGCACATCTCGAATATGCAATTGGGTTGCTTATTTGTTGACCTAGGTCGTGTACTATTTATAAACCCTACAATATTCCCTGATGCTTTTGGCCTTCTATCAATGTACATAGTCACTCCTTTATTTTGATCCTTATCTTTTAGTTGTATATAATTTGCACCTGACAGTGCATACCTACGCATACTTTGTGTATATCGAACCAACTACATCCAATCTTTGTAACTATAATAGGGTCCAACATACTCTATCAATTCAGTAACTTTTTCATAACAGACCTTTATTCCGTCCATGAAAAATAGGCCCAAACCATGTAATGATGATGGTGCTATGCAATATATCCTCTCATTGACACAAAAATTAGTGTTTATTGGAGGAAGTTCCTTGGGTACCCATTATTTCCATAGATGTTTGTACCTCAAGGGAACTTCAATGTCACCTATGCTCTCATCATCATAGGAACATGACCCCCCTTCAGCAAGAAAAAATTCCATGTGTTTACAGAATTTTATTCTAATCTTTTGACCTCTAGTTGATCTCCCTCTTTTAGACCTACTACATGTCTCGCTTTCCTCTTCTCTTCCTGAATTTCCCTCGCTTGAGGAAGATAGATCTGAAAAATACCTATTTTTGGTACCTACACTCATAAGGATGTTGGATGAAGTTCTTTCATGGTGATGTGATCCCAAGGTGACATTATGATTTTTTGTGTTTTACTATTTTTTTGAAGTTCTTTTGTGTTGTATGGATCCGTACAAGCTTGAAATGCTTTGAGATCATTTGTGTAGATAAATAAATGTGTTCCCTTTCATTTGTATTTGTTTTGAAGTGCTAAATCACTTTTTTGTGGGTGAAAACAATCAAATACAAGGACTTCCCTATTTTTCCTGTGTAAGGGTTTGAGGGCTAAATAGAAATGACATCCACCAATCCACCCACTATCTTGGAACTGTAACTTAGTGGATTGGTGTTGGGCCCATTCAACAATCTTTGATGCAAGGATTGAATTGTATATAAGGTATCTATGTTGTAGAGTGAGAAGGGGAAGCGTCCTTAAATGATCAACTACATGATCAAACCACCAACTTAGCACAAATCTCTCAAATACTCTTTAAGTGGACCTTATCAATCCACTACTCCTTCAAGGAAATGACCCAATTCAGCTAGGGTTCTTGTAATCAATGCAACCAAGGGGCTTGGAACCACTTAGGACATGTTTAAAAAGGTTATTCCAAAACATAACACCCTAATTTGCACTAAAGAAACTCCATTTCTTTATCACTCTAACCTTTAGGCCTCTTTACCCTTATAAGCCTTGTAGCCCTGCCTGAGAGGATAGTCAATATAAAATCCACATACAAGCCTATATTAGGCCCAAACCACTAAACTTAGACAGGTATTATATGCCCCTACAAGGCCCCAAAACCTCCCTTTTGTGGTAGTGAGTAGAAAAGGTGCAATGGACCAAAACAATGCTGCTCCAAGAGGCCTAATTGGTTGGCTACAATAGGATTTTTGATTATCTAGGCTCTCCCCTTCACCCAAAAGCCTTGAAACAAATTCTTATACATTAGTCTCATATATTTATATCATCCCTAAGTGCCTTCACTGTTAAAATCACCCTAAACAAGAAAAACTAAACTTTTCATGAGAGGATTATTTCAACCTCCAACAACCCTACCCAATGTCCTCCAACTAAAATTTGAATTAGTTGGATGTTGGAACTAATAAAACTTCATTTTAGACACCAAATTTCCTCATTAAGGAAATTTACACAACTACCACAAACCTGACTACAAGGAGTCTTCAAGAGGTGCCAAAGGCATCAAAAAACACTTCAAAACACCAAGGCAACTCCCTTCAATCACCTAGTTGCATCATGGCATTTTGATTCTTTAATTTTCCAAGGTTGCATCATGGAATTTTGATTCTTTAAATAAATGTGTTCCCTTTCATTTGCATTTGTTTTGAAGTGCTAAATCAATGTTTTGTGGGAGAAAACAATAAAATACAAGGACTGCTCTATTTTTCCTGTGTAAGGGTTTGAGGGCTAAATAGAAATGACATCCACCAATCCACCCACTGTCTTGGAACTGTAACTCATTGGATTGGTGTGCAACATGGTATGATAGAGGTTCATTGCATTTAGGTGTCTATTAAAGCAAGAAACTTGGCATTGAATTAATTCCCTAAGCCTTTCTCCATGGTATCCAAGTACACATAGCAGCAGTCTTCTCTTATACGGTTGGACAAGATTTAAATAACTTAGCTAGTAATTATTCATTTAACCTAAGGTTTTCTCATAATGCCATCATTAGAAAAGTATGATCAAATTCTTCTATTATGAAGAATTGGTCTATGTGACTCTAGTAATAACTATAAATGTTTGTGAGGATAAAATGACTAATTGCATCAGGCAGGAGAGAAGCAACTTTTATTTCTTCAAAGATTATATTCCTCTATTCATAATTTTTAAGGGTTGTGTGTGGGGGAGGTTATCACTACCTCTAAAGTTAGTGGGGCCTAATTATGAGTTCTATATGAGAATGATGGCAATGTCAATCTTTTTAGAGGAGGTGGGAGGCATTAAGCTTAACGTGGAGGATGTTGGGGGTAACTAGGTGGTGAACTAGCTTTATTGACATGAGCACATGAAGGATCAATAAGAAAAGGAAACTATAAGTTCAAGTTGTGCAAGATGATTGAAAGGGGAGGGACAAACATAAAGATTGGAGGAAAAATAAAGATAAAGTGGTCAAATTCACTAAGCTTGTAGAGAGAGGGTTGTCTACAATTGCTTCAGACTCATGCGATGAAGGCTATGTGTGATGAAATCCTAGACCTCAACCAAGATGTGGGTAGATTATGGGAGTTTTGCAAAGACTTGAGGCTGGTCGATAAAAATTTTAAAGACTAAGCTATTATTTTTTTGTTTTATCTTATACCATTTTATGAGAATGGGGGTGCCAATGTACGAGAAGATCTTTGGAAACTAGGCATGAAAATTGTAGGTTAAAGAGAATGGGGGTGCCAAACTTACAGTACTCATTGTCCCTTGGTCATCGATTTTCCAAGAGTTCCCTCAACCTCATCCTCGGTGCTGGTATTGAAATTTTTTAAAATCCTCCAAACTCTTTCTCAGCACTAGTATTGACCTTGTTTTCACTCCTCCAAACTCTTCGTCGATGCTGGTATTGACCTTGTTTTAACTCCAAACTCTTCCTCAGTGTTGGTATTGACCTTTCACTTCTCCAATTTGATGAGCTACAACCTAGTTTCGTTAGGTTTTGGAGTATGTTAATTAATTTGAAAATTATGGTGCCATTTAGCTAGGTTTTAATAGTCAACAATATAGTTAAGTATATATTAGTTATATTTTACATAATAAATAATATAATTATTTGACTTATTATAATTCTATACTATATTCTTTAACAAAACTATTAAATACATATAAAATTAGTATAATTAATAATTAATAATAAGTATATTTTTATATAATAAAAATTATAATTAATATAATATATATTTAATATAATAGTAATATTAGATTAAATTATATATAACATAATTATATTTATTATTATATAATAGTATATATAGGCTTTTTACCTGATATTTTAGAGGATTTTACCATTACACTACATATGATTTACCATTAAATGGTAGCTAAAACTTGTTTTTCAATGACACAATAGTGGTTTCAAGGCATGAGATTTGTTTCAAGCTCAAATCTCATAATATATGTAGCCTATTAGCTAATAAAAAGAGAGATAGAAACTAAAAAGATAGAGAATGAGAGGAAGAGATGAACTTAGATAGATAGGGAGAGAGAGAGAGAGAGAGAGCATGAGAGAGAGAAATATAAGAGATACAAAGGAAAAGAGAGAAGGAAAAGAGAAACTAAATTTTCATTGGTTGTTTCATGTCAACAATCCAAGGATGGCATGTGTCCTTGGGGAGTTATTCTCAAGGTAGCATGCCATTTGATTAAAGATATGATAATTCTCCTTTAAGACCTCTTCAATGTACCCATTGCACACTTAAGGAGACAAAGTTATAGGGAAGAAAATATAGAGAGAGAGGGGGATAATGAGAAACATACAAATAGAAAGGGAGACAAAGAGATAGAGAGATGTAGAGAGATAAAGAGATAAGGATGAATAGATAGAGATATAGGGAGGGTGATCAATACATCTCTCCCTGTCGCTCTATATCCCTCTGTATCTCCCACTATCTATGTCACTCCCTCTTCCCCCCTCTATCTATTGAGCTATCTATCCCTCTTCCACCTTTCTCTCTCATTCACTCCATCTCTCCCTCCATCTCTCCTACTCTATCTCTATCTCTATTTCTCTTTTCATCTCCCTCTCACTCCTCTCTATATTTGATTATAAATAAGTCACTGTAGAAATGAAAGATGTTTGATTATCTACCTAATATTGTTTTGTCTTTGAATTTAATAAATTACAAATTAAAATAGACATAAATTACCTTAAAGAAGTTCTTCAAAACCCATCTAATCAAATCATTACCTATCAAGAAGGAAATAGGAATTTTCTAAATAAAAGAACACTTGATCCAATCATAAGTGTATGGCCTTCACAGAAAGGAGTGATAAACTTTAGCAATAGCAACTACCTAATGTAGACCTGGGAGGCTTAACTCAACCAACCTATCAACCTGCCTTTAAGAGGCTTCCAACATGTTTAGAATGACCAATTTAAACAATCCAAACAACTCTCAAAGCCTGAAAAACAACAAAAGTGGGAGAAAGTGGGAGAGAGTGGGAGAGGGTGGGAGAGAGTGGGAGAGAGTGGGATAGAGGGTGGGAGAGAGTGGGAGAGGGTGGGAGAGTGGGAGAGAGGGAGAGAGGGAGAGGTCTGGAGGGAGAGGGGAGAGGTGGGTGGCGGGTGAGAAAGAGTGGGATAGATGGTGGGAGAGAGTGGGAGAGGGTGGGAGAGGGTGGGAGAGAGTGGGATGAGGGATAGAGGAGAGGGTGGGAGAGAGTGGGATAGCGGGAGAGAGTGGGAGAGAGGGTGGGAGAGAGCAAGAGTGGGATAGGAGGGTGGGAGAGTGGGAGAGGGTGGATAGGGGTGGAAGAGAGTGGAGGGAGTGGGATAGAGGGATAGAGGGAGAGGGTGAGAGGAGAGTGGGAGAGTGGAGAGAGTGGGAGAGAGTGGGAGAGAGGGGCGGTGGGAGAGGGCGAGAGAGGGTGAGAGGGTGGGGACAAGGGATAGAGTGGGAGGCAGGAGATCTCGGAGAGGGGAGAGGGGGCGGTGGGAGAGGAAGAGGGAGCAGAGAGGAGAGAGAGTGGGAGAGAGGGAGAGGGTGGGAGAGTGGGAGAGTGGGAGAAAGTTGGATAGAGGGTGGGAGATAGTGGGAGAGGGTGGGAGAGAGTGGGATAGAGTGGGAGAGGGTGGGAGAGAGTGGGAGAGTGGGAGCGAGTGGTAGAGAGTGGGAGGGAGGGTGGGAGAGAGTGGGATAGGGTGGGAGAGACCTACACAAATTTGTGCACAAGTTTAAAGGTTAGTTGCTTTGTAAAATAGGCCTATTCATTACCCTAATCAACACAACCTAGAAAGGGTGATTTTGGTGATTTGGTCATGTTAGAACTATAAAATTCTAAAATTTTATAGTAAGCTAAGCTCATAATTTTTCCAAAAAATCCATATTTTGAGTAATTTTTTTTCTACATATCATAATTACCACTGATCTCCAACCATAAGTTTCCTCTAAGCCCAAGCATTTGAATAAATAACTCATATCGCCGAGAGATCAGGAAGGTTACACCGATCAGTTTTCATAAGAAGTTGTGTGTTGGGAACATACAATTTACGGTCCTCACCGATGAGGAAATTCATCGGCGAGACAAGCACCATTGGAGTGAGATCAATATGTCAAACTGAGGATATATGTCTCGCTGGTGAAATACTGTCAGTGAGAAATTTGTTGTGTCACCCCGATCAAGCATAAGGAAATGTATCGACAAGACAAACCCCATCGGGGAGAGATTCTAAGGTTAGCCCAAGCACATTGGTCCCACCGATGAAATATCTTCGGCGAGACACCCATTTTGTCTCGTCAACGAAAAAAAGAGATGCTACCGTCCAGACAAAATATATCACCCGGATAAGTCCAAAATGTTCCCCCGATTATCCATTCTGCACCGATAAGGTTCCATCAGTAGGAGTCTTAGCAACATGATTACGAATGAAGGAATGATCATTAGGGAGACTCATAACATTGGAAGAAATGTTGAATGTCTTTGTGATACAAGATGTCACACCAATGGAGATGCAAACAGAACAAAATGATTATCGGGATGACTCTTGGTGATTTTATATCGATCAAAAGGATGAATTGTGTGATATTGGTGAAAGAGGCGTAATGTTTCCCCAATCGTCAAGGTGATCAATGAATGTTGGTAGGGCCTGGATAAAAAGGATCGCCAAAGAATTTGAATTTTCTTGACGATATAAATGTTTGATGTGACAGTGATGAAATTCAAAGTTCAGCAACACTTTTGTTCAAAGCTAAAACATTAATGGCGACATTTCCACCCGATGTGCTAGTCATTCTCCGAATTGAAGAGAAGTAATTGAAGGTGAATTCTGCAAAACTGGCATTTGGAGAGCAAAAAAAGGGTCAGAGGACTGTACAGCCAAGGATTTTCGAAGCAAATCTGTAAGTTCTTTGTAACTAAATTTCTAATTCTATAATTTATAAAGGGAAAAATGGAAGGCACCAGCTCAAGAAAAGTAAGAAGTAGGAAGCAAAGTGAAAGTAATCACCCTAGAGGGAAAAAGAAAAAAACTAAAATTGGAAAAGAGCCTAGGGTAGCTGAGAGGAAATTAAACCAAGACCTAATTGATCAATTTCCTGGTTCGGGTCCCAGACCCAGATGCTCTACATAGCTTAGGGAAGAAGTAGAAAAAATTGGAGGATAAGTGCAAGCATATATAGGAGATATATGGACACCAATTAGGGGATATGAGCTATTTATTTTTCATTACCACCAAAGGAATCGATATGAGCCAGTGTGCAATCCATGGAGGTTTAACCTAGGAAAATTAGTCAGCCCTAATGTATTTGTAGATGCAGAATTGGTGAAAATGTTAGCCTCCTATTATGACCCAAAGCTCAAGGCTATATGTGATCCATCAGGAAAACCCTTTATACATATATCGAAGGTTGCCATCTATGAAGTTTTTAACTTGAAAGGGGTGTGTGATGAGAAAATTATACCTGAGAAGTTAGAAAAGGAGTTATCGAGAATGGATAGTATATACAAGGGTTGGAGGTTGCCATTACACAAATCTAAGAAGGATGGAAGCTCAGTTCCATTAGATGATAGTGATGGTCCCCCATTTCATGTTGATTTATTCAAACCATATATGAGATACACTTATTTTTTAATATGTCAAGTGTTGGGAGTGGAGACCCTTGAATTCATGTCATTAGTACCCATGGTAATTGCAGTAGATATCCAATGCCACAACTCAAGAATTTTTTATTATGCCTCACATGTATTTAAAATCCTTGATTCAAGATTAATAGCAATAAAAAATGGACCTCCCATTCCGCACCTGAAGGTATATTCAATCCTAATGCACATGATACTCTATTATGGACAAGAATTGAAAATGTGGCCTAAAAAGTTGAGGGTTTCACAATTTAATAGAGAAGGAAAATTACTACCAGTGCAACTTTGGACTGCCATCTGGGATTGTAGATTTGCTAACTCTTGTTTCATACATTTTGAAGATTTTTTTGTGAAACCATTATATAGATTATACAATCATCCTTGTGAGTATTCATTGTTAGGTGGGATAAAAATATTTCTTAGGCCCAAGGACTTTAATGGACTAGTAAATCATAATTGAGGAGACTGGTATTACTTAGAAGGTGCCACTATGATAATAGTATATGGATTTGAGGATGCACCTGTTATTCTACCAAGGACGGTGCCTGATAGGATTGCCTATTTGGAGATTGCTAGGCAATTGGACTATTCAGATGTTATGAATTTGAGTTCCTTTGGAAAACAAGCATTTATGCCCAATACACTATGCTTTGGTGAATTCACTGTGCTTTCAAAGGATGGATATGATATGGTTCTCAATAAAATTTTGTAGTACAACATGAAGAAGGGTCCACCACAAAAAGGATTTGATCCAGAAGGGTATATTAATTTTTATAGAGATAAAATGAACTTGGGAGGATATAATCATGTACCCTATTTGTATGATGACCTAATCAGGAATCTGGAGGAAGAAGAAGTTGAAAGGGTTGTTGATGAATATAATAGAGGATTGCCAGATATAGAGCTATTGTCTTCTAAAGAACAGGTAACTGGTGGTAATAGGCCTCGTAGTATAGTTGATAAAATTTCCAGGATGAAAACTCAAGAATACAAGAGTTCTCTTAGGGAACCAAATATTGAGGAGAGTTTAGATGCAGATACAAGGAAGATGGGACACATATCATTTGTGGAAGATGATGAATTTGTTAAAACCCTAGAGTTTAAAGCTTTTTTGTACAAGTAGAAATGAAAATCAATAAGGGAGTCAGTAGAGAATATAACACCTAATAATGAAGAGCAATTGTTGAGCAATTCCAAGTTAAGTGTAGAGAAAGAAATGGAAGGCATGACCCCAGAGAAGGGAAGGAAGCTTTTGGAGGATGTAGGTGTTATGATTTTCCCTGGGTTAGATTTAAACTCTGCTTTGGTTTTTGATAGCTTCTTGAAAAATAACAACACCACACACAAGCTTAGCCCTAAAGGAGTAACAAAGATATATGCATGGTCCATGTATAATCCGATGAAGGATCACTCATGATATGGGCCTTATATCCACCACACATGAGATCTGTTGTAATTGATACTGAGAAATCTTTTGGGAATGTAATGACATTAAAAGTTGGTGAAGTTGATCCCATAACAACAACAAATATTGGTATTAATGTTGCTAAGTTGAACAAAGCACAAATCTAGATGCTAATTAAGGAAAAAGAAATGTATAGGACAAAAAATGAAAGATTAATTAGGGAAAATGATCATTTGAAAGACATGGTGGGAATTGAATTAGGATCCACAAAGCAGTTGAGTCATGGTGAGACATCACAAATAAAATACCAATGGGAAGGATCAAATGCATACTCATAGGGTAAATATGATGCACTTACTGCAATAATAAAGAGAAGGCAATCTAATTTCATGATCCAGTTGAGTAGACTCTGGGGAACACATTTAAAAAACTACGTTGTAGAGCAAGAGAATAAGAGGGTCAATGAAAGAAACCAACAAAAGATCCAAGAGATAAAAGGAAGGGATGTTCCTGACAATGTGGTTATTGATATTGCCAATCATTTCCTAAAAAAACATCAAGCTTTCCATGAAGAATTGTAGGGAGATGAATAGGGGTTGATCAAGGCCACAGAAAAGGGATTACCAATGTTATTTGAAGATGAAGGAAAACTGAAAGAAAGGGACTGGTGGATCGAGGAATGTGAATCAATGCTACAAAAAATTCTAGAGGCAGCTATAGGAAACAATTCGACAATGGATGAGGCATGTGAACAAAAGAAAAGATGGTGATAATGGAGATAGTAATCCGGAATGCACTTGGAGATGCTGAAACGCATGAGTGACATGATTACTTAGATCATTTGTAAAACATCCATTTATCGCTAAATAGAGCATAATTTTAGTTTGTTACTATTGTTAAGAAAAAAAATTCTGAAGGGATGTGTCCTTTCACAATTTTGTTGTATTTATATCTATTTCATAATTTCAAAATAGATATAAGATATAAGATAGAAGATAGTAGTATAGGAATATAGGAGAAGGATACAACAATGATGTTTTTTATTTGAAGAGACTAAGATGCATATTTGAAACTATGAAAGAATCAATGGAAGTTATCTGATTATGTGGCGTATTTATGGTATCTATTGTTTGTTGAATTTATTGAAAATATTATTAAGTTGTCTCCAAGGTTGATAATTTTGTGCTAATTAAATTGATATATCAAGTATATGTTCAGTTTATCAATGCACATTTACTGCATCTGTGTGGTGTGATTTGCTAGTTCTTTCAACTAAAGACTAAACCCTTCAAGTCAATCACAGTAGACCAGAATTATCATTTGGATCATTAAGAAGAATTTAGCAATTACATCTTTGCATGTTTGTATAAGTTATAAAAAAATATATAATGCCAAGAAATTAGAGTTTAAACTGGATAGAAGCTGGTCATCTCATACTTTCACTTGATTTCGTTACCCAACAAGGCACTAGTCTCATACAGTTCATGTTAGTTTCATCCATTTTATTTTTTACATCTGTTAACTGAACATATTGTCCTCATATACAATTAGATTAGAATTACATCTATTCACTACATGATAGCCATTGTGAATAGACTGAATCACATAATTAGTAATTTAATCATGAGGGTTTATTGAATATCCTACTTCCACAACCTCCTAGACCTCAAAAACAACTCAGTAACAACCCATTAGGTGTGTAGATGGATAAAAATTCATAAAATCAGATCTCACATACATATTTTGTTGAAACGTAGGCTTGAACCTCTCATTCACATGCTTTTCTTCACAAGACTCTTGAGGACAACAACTATACCTTCTTTATTTCTCATCCTATGCCCTATTCATGCATCCTACAATTACAACAGTATCCATGGGGCCTCTTACACAAGCTTCAGTAATCACAAAAAGTGTAAGAGCCCCTTTATATTAGTTTGGACTACAAAACCCTCAAAAATAGGGTAACCGGGCTATATGCAAAGAAATGAAGCTTTCTAACTAAAATCAGTGCCTTAAGCTCTAAAATCATATTCAAATAAAGGTAACACATATCTTCATGACATGGAATTTATTTCACAACAAAATATGGCTGTATGTGACTGTATAGTGTTGTAAAACAAGAAAAATACATAAATTTTCAAGAAAACAAAGATTTTTGAATGTCAAGAGCTTGTATTTTAAATCCTCAACCATCAACAACCTTTACAATGATCATTTTATGCCTTTTAAAGTCCTTTACAACTCAACCACTAAACAACCACCTCTACAACTGACTTTTTAATCTTTTATGATCACATGAAACATAAAACACACTAATTTCAAGGTTGTTTACATCACTATTGAAATGTTTTAATTTTTTGACCTTTCAAATGTATTGAAACTCCCAGAACACCTCTAAGACCATGCTAGTGGCTTAATAATAGTGTTATTATTGACATGACACTAACCTTGCACCCTTTTACATATAAATTCTCTAATTTTCCTTAAAAAGACTACAAAACTCTTTAGTGCAAGACTCAAACTCATAACTCAAAACTTCACCTAGAACATGACTAATGGTCTTGATTGACCTTATTCACAATAAAAAATTCTTGAAATTCCTAAACCAACCTATTGACCTCCCTAATTATCATCACATCATTAAGCATAGAAGATGAGGTGTAGGTGCTCTTGCACCACCACCCCATGCAAATTTTTCTCACATTACACAAAGCCACAATGTTCCTCCAAGATAAGCCAATCAAATCCTACCTTATGTGTCCTAGTAATCAAATTGGAGATTATCCTGAAAATGACATTGTGAAGGGTGATTGTTCTAAAAAATCTAAACGACTCTGCAATTATTTCACTACTACGATCAATATGTCATCTTTCATGAAATTTCCCAAAACACTATTCATTATGATCATATGGAAATTTGTAGGAGAGCTACAATAGTTGTAACATCATGAATTAAAATTAAACATTAAAATGTACATCATGAATTAATTATGTAATGGCATAAAAATTAAAAACATCATGAATTAATTATGTAACCACATAAGTCAAATATAATTCTATCAAGAAATTAATATAAAATAGATAATATAATCACATAACTCTTACATTTCAATGTCATTGATCTTATTCTTCATCCAACTCTTTGTATGTATCATCCGATCTAGATTTGACATTATAAGGATTGGTCATATCATCATCATCATCATTGATATCATATTCGATAATGTCATCATCCACACGGATATCATCTTCATGAACATTAACTCCTACATCATCATGATCTAGTTCCTCCTCTTCGACATCTTCGTCAGGGACATCATCAACTAACTGTTGATCCTGATCATCATCTACATCATCTTCTAGTTCTTTGGTATCTTCTTCTTCCACCACATTATACTTTACTTCCTCTTGGATCATATCTAACAACAAATGACCAACCCGGTTTACTAGAACCTCAGTAAAATACCTGCTCACATTGGCTTGGAAGAACATAGGGCTCATTTCCAGCTTGCTCGATTGACCTTGTATTAACCACGGTAAATCCATTATCATGTTCAATAACAGTTCTCTCAGGATCATTTTCATTCAATTGTAGCCTATACCATAGGATGACGAACATAACTAATATGAAGGACTTAAAGTCACACTCAATTATATCATCCACAATCCCATAGTATCAATTTTCTGAGACTTCTAGATGTATGTCACTTCTAGATGAAACATTAGTCACCTGAAAGATTGCAGTTATCCCAGAATCACATATTTTCTTCATGTCATCAAACTTTTTGATTCAAAGTTTACGACCATTGCACCACATAGCCTTGTGGTGTTTCACCTACAATATGTAAAACATGTAAAAATTATTGCAATATCATTAGTTGATAAACATATTAATTCTTGGCTGAATGTATGCAATGAAAAAAAGATCAACATATATATACACCAATATAATTGAAAATAATTAAATAATACAGGTGATTAATATATTTATACGTGCCTGTTTATCTCTTAAACCACATGCTAAATCAATTTCCCTTGGTGTAACATTGGAATCTCCATTACGATGAGCTTCTTTAACCAATGAAGCCACACCTTCCCATGTTAATGCACGACTAGAATGTTGACATCGTTCAATCCATACCATCATCTAATAAAGATTGTTTGTGACGTACAAATGTATTGCATCCCACTCTCGACCAACTATATAAAAAAAATTGAAATTCACAAACGACGTATATTAATTAGTTAATTACCACAGTATACGACCTTAATTTATAATTGATGTAAATTGAAGATTAATAATTATATAAGTACAATATACATAAAAAGCCAAATTCAAAATATTCTAATTAATCTCCATGACCATCTTATAATTACCTCTCACTTTCATCAATCCTACCTTTCCCCATCGGTACTCCCTTCAAATTTGTTAATGGAGTTGGGATCCCAAATGCGATCTAAATGGATTTTTGCTACAAACTTAGGAAGATATTCACTAATGTACACCATGCTCTGGTATACCATATCCCTCCACCATAGAACCCTCAGGATGTGCTCTTTGTTTAACCAAAGCCTTCAAAAATTTCAAGTGCCTCTCAACCATCCACATTGACCTTGTGTGTATAGGTACACACAATTCAATCTCCTCAACGGTGTATGAGGTAGTGTTCTTATGCATTGAAAAATGTTGAAGGTAGACACTTTTGCATTTCACATAAGATGAGGAACTTTTCCGTCCAATAATTTATATCTTCTTTATGGTTCTTTAGATGACAACCATCTACAAGTAATTCAAAGTGCGATATAATAACGGTTATAAAAATAT
>VDFB02213062.1:0-13714 GCA_007258455.2 Sequoia sempervirens | reverse complement strand
GAACAAAACTTGAAAAAAAATTGGTTCTCCAACATCCGCAAATTATAAACTTAAAAAATAAAATAAAGCATCAAACAACCTTTTATAGGAACAAGGCCCCAAAGAGTTTAAAATTAGTCCCATCAAAGAGAATTTGAGAAAAAAATTAAAATGCAGCACGTGGCAGCTGACAGTTATCATCAAAACATTTTAGGAAAACTCAAAGGTATTTTGACTTATTCATCAGTAGTAATCTTCAAACTTCAGGCTCCAGGTCACGAGTACTTTGTAGAAAGATAAGATTGTCATCACTTTTCAAAACCACCTGAACCGAATACCTTTATCACTTGATTGGGAACAAACCTACAAAATTCAATTGAAAACTATATCCATGCACAAAACGTCTGGCATATGATATCCAACAATCTACTCTTCCTCATTGAACTTTGGTTTTGAAGACTTGTTTTCACCTCTCCTTTGTTGATATTCTTGAAAATCCATCAACACCTGATGCATACATTCTTTTGGAATGCTTTGGATCACTTTCCAACTATATTTACAACTAGCATAATCCTCTAATATTTGAATGGTGTTTTCATTTCTCTACACTACCTCTATCTCATATTAGTCATAGCATTCTGACACTTTATGATTTCATCGATAACCTCCTGATTTAATGACTAAATAGGATCCCTATTCACCTTTCCAATCTATTCCTTGATAGCTTCTACTTCTTTATCATCCTATCCTAAAGTGTAGGGATCATATCTTTTTTGAGCTAGCATTTAAATAAAGCTCTCATCTTTATCCATCAACTTCTTACATGTCTCATTGACATTTTCAAATTCTTCTACACATTGTAGCAAAGTGTCACTTTCCCAATTCAATTTTTTTCTCTACTTCAAAAATATTGTAACTTATTTTTTCATGTTTATCTTCTCATTCACCAACTCTCAGTTATCCATCTCAAGAAGATATTTTAGCCTTTGCCTCTCAGCATCATTTTGTTCTTGGAAAAATCAACATTCACTTTCAAATCTTCCAAACTTATCATACCAATGGTATGATTCCTTATGCATCCCGATTGCATCCCTTATTAGCTCTTCTCATTTCCTTACTAGGTACTCCATCCATTCTTCAAATATTCTTACCTTATGGTGAACTTTTGTAATAGCATCTACTTGATCCTTAGACATCAGTACTAGATTCTACAACAATTCAGTTTGTGTTTGACTATATTGGCTAGTGACTTGATGAAATTGTCTAAGAAAGAAATATATTCCCTGAACTCTATTTACTTATGCTTACTATTATGTACTTTGATGATAGTTGTTTCCAAATTCACTTTCACCTCTTCTGATTCCTATCCCTATGATGAATTTCCTACATCAATTTTTGTCACCCTATAATACCTAGGTGTTATTTCATGCTTACTCTTATCTCCTATCAATGTAGCTATTTGGAGAGTTATCCCTCCATCTATATTCCTTTTCATAGCCTATTCATTAATATCTCATTCCTGATGATTAGTATGTCTAGGAACTTCCTCTATTGGACTTTCAACATTACCTATTAAACAACCCTTGGAAATTGAATACCTTCTTTCCTCATTGGAATGGATTTTAGATTACCTTGGTCTATCACTGTCTCTTCATTTTTGAGACTCGCATTTTTCTTTCTTGCCATGTTCTCAATGTCATCACTTTGAATATTATATTCCTACTGTCCTAAAACATCAGGATTCTCATCATTTGTTAGTTCACCTCCCAATGTTTTTGAGGACTCTATATCTTCATTCTTATCCTAGATTTCTCCTATTTTCTTAGAAGTCTATGGTTTCTCAACATTATTTTTATTTCATCCTTTTGGAAGCTAATAATTAACTATTTCTTCTTTATTAATATTACCAATGGGGTTCTGACCTGCAGTATCCCTTGTTCCTCTTTCATCCATTTCTTTAGGGTTTCCTATTTTTGGAGAAAGCGATCCTCTTATGAAGTCTTCTTCTTCTTTGTTTCTAGTAAATGACCATGTTTTCAATACTTCTTCCACTACTGGATGCATCATGGGACTTCCTTTAGATCTCTTTTCCTCAAACCATTTCATTATGGAATTGGGTTTCTCCAACTGTCTTCTAACTTCTTCTTTATTTTATTCAAAATTTTCCTCTTGAATTATAGGAGTCCCTCCCAGTGCTTGTCTCATCACTTCCATATTGACTGAAGGTGGAAAATAAAATATATGTACTACATTCTATGATACAGATCTTGTCTTACTGTATTTCTTTGTTCTCATTCTTACCTCCTCTCAAGTCATAGATTGAGCCTTTGGATTTATTGTGGAATAAAATTCCACCCTTTGCATCTCCATTACATTGGACAGATTGGGCATAGTCTCTTTATGTTAGCCACGTGGCATCCTTAAAATTATTTGGCTTGAAGTATCAAGAAATTCTTCCTCACTTTTCCTAGATGCCCATGTTTCTACAGTCTTTCTTTTCTTTTTAGTAGTCCCTCCATACCTTGACTCATCTACTAATTGTTGATTTCTCTTGACATTATACGAGTATGTAGGCTTTATTAAAACTTCTTTCAATGCTTCATTATAACCATTAATCTATTACTAAGTATACGTAAATACATTCTTTGAAATATCCTTGATGGCTACTTTATCTCCTTATTTGTATAATTTGGGTCTAGGACTGGTTCATCAAAAATATTTTCTATATCTTAAATTCTATTGAATACCTCACCCTTATATGTATCCAGTTGCTTCAAAATATCATAAAATCTAAGAATCCTTGACTCTCTTAGTGGAAACCTATGGTATGACCACTTCCTTACATCATGCTCATGATCAAAATTATGCCAAAAATCCTCTAAATCATAGACATGAGCATACTTCCCGCTTATTAGCCTAGAAAAGTTTCCTTGTGGATCATAATTTTTTTTCTAGAGTGTAAAGAACTCTAGCTTATAAATCTTGAATTCCTCAAACCTATCAACGCTTCTTTTCACAACACATTTGTAATTCCTAATTTTGATAGGGAATTTGATAGAACATTGCTTTCATGCTTGTGAGAAAGCAACATGAGACAACTGCATTTGTTTCACTATTTCTAGTAACAAAATTTTGTCTGTTGCATAAATAGGTAGCATGAAGGGCTACCTTGAGAATCCTTCCACCTTAATATAGATGAAAGTGATAAATTAATTATACCATCCCCCAACAAACTAGATAATACTTTGTTCTTCAAAGGACAATATTTTGGCTTTATCACCTTCCATCATTCTTATCAGTCTCATAGAAAACACATCATTAACCCTTTGATAATGTTCCCAATATTGGTGAATAGTAATTTGGGGTATATGAGCATAAATCAAATTATTCTATAGTTCTCTTCCCATGGTACCAACTCTATTCAATCCTTGAATATTCACCTTTAGGGCACAGGAACGAACAACATATGATGACATGGTGAACGATTGGGTGTCCAAGAACATTATTATCTATTCACATAGTTTTTCATTGATCAAACTCCCCTAATAAATGTCCACGTGAACTTGCATCATTTAAATAACTATGATCCCAAACATCCAAGGTTCAAATTTGTAAGAATCCTTAATTCGAACAATCATGCTCAATAGGCTTTTCATGTATTGAACATCCTAGATAAATATCGACCTCAAGATTTTTCTCATTTACTTTGTGATTTGTTGCATTCATAAAATTCTTGTTTTGTTCCTTTGCATTGAGATATGGCATGGCTAGGACTTGCATATCCAATGGATTCATCTATTTGAATGTGGGGAGCCTAAACGTGTATGGAATACCCTTCACAGAGAGGTCTACATAGAATTTTCCTTCTTTGTCAATTGCCCTCTTATTCAGGTCATACCAATTCAAGAATTCTTATACTAGCTCAAGAGCTTTTGTAGTTAGCACAAACCCTCCTACCAAATGTAGTCCACTTGCAATGATATTTTTAGTGCACTAGGAGTCCTCTTGTAAAATAAACACAACAAATTCTTTATCAATGAACCTTCCTAGATGAGTATCTATAGCTATCCCACTTATTGATATGACTTGTAAACTAGAGGTTTCAAACTCCTCATCTAACTTCTTCTTGGAAGTTCTCATATTTCTCTGGGTTTCTTCCATTATTAGAAAATATGTCCCTTGTGTGAGTTAGGATTAAATTTAACCATCCATTTTCAATAATTCATAAAATTTCTTCACTCATGACATTTACAGTATATAATTAGGTTAGATTCCTTTAAAATAATCAACATTTTAGCAATCTAACTAATAGTAATAACACTTAACCTGAGCCATGCATGCATGAAAGAATTAATAGATATTTATTTACTAGAAACATACATGGTTTCCCTAATGATATGATTTTTTGAACACAACTCAAAACCCTTGGTAGTTGTGATCTTTGACTTATTTCCTTTCTTTGTGTGCCACAATCTTGGTTTTAATTGTTTGATGTCCTTATAGGTGAGTAATCTGGTGCAAGGTAGAGTGTTATAAAGGAAACTAGATGCTCAAGGTGATGCCAAGTATGTGTGCTATTTTCCACATTCATTAATTTATTTTGCTACACATTAATCAACCTAAATAAAGGTACAATCATGGAAGCTTAGGGTTCAAATCATGAACTCTTTGGTTTATGTGTAGTGGCCCACCATTTGAGAGGAAAGTGGCACATGAAACTAGCACGAAACAC
Organism: Sequoia sempervirens; assembly: GCA_007258455.2. Classification (NCBI taxonomy): domain Eukaryota; kingdom Viridiplantae; phylum Streptophyta; class Pinopsida; order Cupressales; family Cupressaceae; genus Sequoia; species Sequoia sempervirens. Next base: position 9,003 of record VDFB02213062.1, on the reverse strand, counting down.
TCACATGTCACTTTGAATCTTATGATGAAAAAGGCATTAGAGGAAATGCCACCTTTGGATGCTTAAAAATTGGCAATCAATTGAGGTTTGGATCATTTGACACCATACATTGAAGAACTACTAGGGTTCGGGACTTTTACTCACTAATTTCATGAGAATCAAGTGCAAAGGAAAAACTGGGACTAGGTGCAAGTGAGACCAAATTGGTTTAAAAATGAAAATTACAAAAAAGGTCCAATATCAAGTTTTAAAGAAAAGAAAAGCCACTACCAAGCTAAATAGAAAAAAGAGGAGATGCACTCACCATGACAATTTTATGTAGGTGACCACTTACTGGATGGAGCTACCAGTTGGAAAAAAAAAAAAACCTTGTCAAAGATACAACATCCTTGGAGAAACGAAATCGATACTTGAGACCTAGTTCAATATGTCAATAAGACCATTTAAAAAATCATACCTTTCTTTACCATATTTCTCATAAGCATGGATCTTAATCATTAATTTTTGGACCACTAGCAAGCATAGTATATCTAGTCTCAATAGACTTCCAAACTCCAAATCCAAGAGATACTAGGAAACCTTCTATCCTTATCTTCCAAAAACCATAGTTCAATCAATCAAACAAAGGAGCATCCCTCTTGTACATCATCCCAAATCTACCTCAAGAGGTTAATCTTTCTTCACAGGAACCTTGCTCTGGTACCAATTGTTGAATGCACACAAGACAACTAAGAGGGGGGTGAATTAGATGTACATTAAAACATCAAAACCCATCATAAAAATTTAGATCAAAAAAAAATTAATTAACACTTAATCTATCAGAATGATTTAGCATTTGTTATCCCACAATAGTGGTTTACAATTTTTGGACAAACTAGACACTGAAATAATTTTTTTAACTAAATCTTCACTTTTGGGCACCTATAGCAGCTAAACTGTGAGGAATTTGAAGATGATAAAAACTAGAGTTTCATGAATTTTTTTGTAGATTCTAAATATATTTTTTTCAAAAATTTTGGAATCAAATTGCACTTATTTTTTTATCTCCCTCGAAAACTAATTTTTTTCAGGAAACAACATTTTTAAAAAGTGACACTCACCGTATAATGCATAACTTTCTTTCCATGAAGGATAAAATTATAATTCTTTCAACTTTGTATTTTTAACTCTTATATCTAGTGCTTCTACTTGGTTAGATATTTTTTTATTGATTTTTTTTCTTTAATCAAGTTTCGAAGTCAAACCAATTATAATTCAGACATAGCACGTCCATATAACGTATAACTTTTTTTGTATGTATCAAAATTTAATTTTTATTTTTTTGTTGAATCAATGACTTCAATATCTAGTGCACTCATATTTTTCAAATTATTTTTTCATAATATTGTATTTTTCCTCATGTGTAGAAAATAAAGCTTGATTTTCAGTGAAAAAGGTTCATTCACAAGAAATAAAAAATAAATATTGTAATCAAATTAAATTTAATTAAAATTATATTTTTTTGGAAGCTTATAATAAGGAATACATACTTACAAAAATAAAATTTTAAATGAATTCATTGGTCCCCCAAAATACAAATCAAAAGTGGTTTTTTATCAACATTTTTATAGGTGTAAAGGAGACTCCATTATAGGTATGGTTTAAAACTAGTGGGGTTCTATCCAAGTGGGCTTGGTCTAAGGTGGTTTGATAAAACCCTCTTCAATTGAAATCCTTTAAATGGATATTTTTAAGGCTTAAATCATTATGTTTTCTAAAAATATGTGATTTCAGCAAAAATCAGGATCTCCTAGAAAGTGTAAACCACTATTGTGGTAGCACTATGAAAGTAAATACTATAAACTAAAACACATGAACACCATGCACAATAGAACACTAGATTTATGTAGAAAACCCAAGAAGGTAAAAATTATAGTGAGTATTAGCTCATAATATAAAGTAATTGCAACATCGAATACAAATTTCTCACTATTGGAGGGCTCACTTCCTAAAAGAAAGAAGGGCTCATTATCAAAGGCTCATTGCTAGATTATAGAAAATAAGAAAGAAGATTGTTATAATGAGTAATCCATCTCAATGCAGTAGAAAAGATGCACCATAGCATCACCAACACATTCGTAGTCTCTCTAAGGATTGTAGACACCTTCTGCTCACTACTTCAAGTAGTCTAACTCATTAATCTCACACTACACTTCACAAATTCAAACTTCACAACATAATTATCCATCAATTTAACACCTATTTATACCATTTTCAACTTTGAAATTTTTTTCCAAGGTCGGCTATGTACCTCCACCATGTAAATTCAAATTAGGTTGACACTAAATATTCCTATGGTGGAAAGGAATGAAAGCAACCATACCACATCTTAACTTAGACCAAAATAATACATACACACCACACCATGCTTCCACAAACACCAAATTGAATTCATTATTATTGTAAACACCCAAGGTTATTTAAACTAATAAAAACACCATTAACATTTAAGTACATGCTTCCTCAAATCCAAAGATGAATCATAGACCACACATAAAACTTGAATACAATCTTGAATATTCCATAGACACCTTGAAATCCAAAAAATCCCTTCGCAAAAACTTTCACGCAAAGAATGTACACACCTAGTTTGCTCAAATAAAATTCTACACTATAACTCAATAAATCACCTTGCAAAGCACCAACCCATGAAATTTTTTTACTATAGGTAGATATGATCATTATCAACACAATTCTAGGACTGTAAGACTAGAAACCTAACTATGGAGAAATGTAGAGTAAAATAATTTCTCCTCGACTCCACTAAAACATAGTTCACACACTGGTGAACATAACTTCTTCTACACAATGATCTAGACCAAGAAATTATAGTTATAGAACCTCTAAACACCTTTGAGCAACATAATTGAACCACACAAGTAGATCTTCAACACAAAAGAAATGGAGAGAAAAACTAGAACACCTCTGCAACACACTATTTACTCTTTTATTCAAGATTTCTCAAAAGCTCTTAGAAACCAAGAACCAAAGACATATACTCATCATCTTCAATACTTCCTCATCATCACTAAATCAAAAAAATCTAAAAACTTATCAAAGAAACACTAGATTTTGACACTAGTAGCACTTACTAATGACAACGCAATGAAAGTAATCAAAGAATCAACACAACTACTCAATCATTACTAGTTGACATTAATGAAAACAAAAAAATCCTACTAGCATCAACAACAACACCAAATATTTGTACTTGCAACATAATTTGTATGTAATGCCCAAAACTTTACACCAAAATATAGTTAAGGACGAAACAAATCTATCAAATTTCACTCAGGAATGCTTGCAAAAATCCAACACAATCAAAGAATCAAAGAATCAACACAACTACTCATTCATTCATAGATTGACAACACAATCAATTCATAAGATAAGAATATACCTTATATTAATATTAACTCAAAATAACAAAAAGAGAGAAAACCCTAGGACCAGACCTAATTCCTCGTGGGATTATCTCTAACGACCTTTCCTACGTATATAATTCACAAAGGAACCGTAGTTTGACAAATTGAGTTTACTCTAACTTATATTTAATTGACCACACTACTACATATAAAGGGGATTTAAGACAAAAGTATTACTTTTTTCTTTAATTTTCTAATTGTCTTAAATTAAGACAATAATAAAAAAATATAAATTTATTTTTATTTCCCTCCGCATTTTCCCTCCACATTTTCCCTATTCATTTTCTTATTTTTTCAGGTTTCTCCCTCATATCTAAATTCTCTCACTTCTAGGACAAGCTATGGTGTTGCAGAACAAACAAAACAAGAGAAGAATCACAAGAAGGTACACTTATATTTTCACAAGAGTGCATGTGGGGTGATTGTCACAGTGAGGTGAGAGTCACAACTAAGGTGAAAGTCACAGTAGAGGTGAAATTCATTGTCATCATCAATAGTTGTGGTCAAAGAAAGTACTTTAAAGTTAAATCAAGGAAAATGAAGACAACTGAACAACTAGTCAACTACACAATCAGGTGCATGAAAACATTTTTAACTCATAACCAATATTCTCCTTAAAAAGGTTGCAATAATCTTGTCTCGAATTCAAGAATTGAGTACCCCTAAAACTTCAATCTTTTCATATGCTTAATATTGGTTTATGGGCACATTGACTTATGGTATCCCTCTATTTCTTAGGGTTTGATTTTGCAAGATTTTTTTTTTAATTGTTTATGGTTTGATTCAAAGGGATACATCATTCCTATATTTGGTGCTAGATCAGAAAAGAAATACATTCTCTAGAACATCTCTTTGTTGTTTAGGGTTTGCTTTTGCAAGGATTTGATTTTGAGTTTTCTCTTTAATAGTAGTTATCTTTTTCTTCAATTAACCTTTGGTTGCAAATAGTTGATTTGTAACAAGAGTTTTTTAATAGTAGATTAATCTTGTGAAAACCATCCTTGTCAAACCCTTAGATAGGATGTTTGTTTAACAAACCCAATCGACTCTGCAATTATGATAGTTGCTTCCAAAATTAAGAGAGCCAATCAACACTTACATCAGTCTATTAGCCCCTTCATTCCTTTTAGACATGTTGGCCTTGCTTCATTGGATAGTTAGGATATACATCAGTCTATTGGCCCCTTTGCAAAACAATCCAATCAATCACTCCTTTTGATGTCAATAGGTCATCCCTAACAACATTTTAAAAACAAACAATTTTTCAGCAACCTTCACATAGCATTATGACTAATTTGACAACCCCCTGACAACAATTATCCCTCTCTTCTATTTTCTTCTCTTTTGAGTTCATTTAGAGTGGCCTCTCTTAGGGTTTCCTCCCTATAAAATTAGCATACCGTCTCCTAGGGCTTCCTGACTTTGAATAAGTTGGTTTTGTCATTCTGATATCCAATTTTGGAATAAACACATGGAGTTAGGAACAACCTTCAATGGGTGTATACTTGTATTTATTACTCTACAAGGAAGATGTATTGGTGGTTGTGACATACATTCTAAGTTGATTTTTAGACATAACTAATGTGGTGTTATTAGATGATTAACTAAGCAATAAATGCCTATGTGTACAATATGTAGTCTAGCATTATGTCTAGCATATATTGTATCTAAAGAACACACAAAGTATGGAAGTGAAATAACTTTATTGCATAATCATTTAGTACATGTCTTTAACATAATAACTTTGTGTGCCTGTTTATGATTTGTTGTGAAATTAGATTCGGGTACAAAATGATTATGGAATCAAGCAATGCAAGATTTTTTGGGATTGGAAATGTTTTTGAGTCATTGACGCATGTACCATGGCAATTCCAGGTTGGATGTGGTGTCTCCATCTCATTTCCATAGAGATTCCAGCATTGGGTTAAACTCTTGATACATTTCATTTAATTTTCTGATCGTAAAAAAGATAGCTTTTTTTGCATACATCACCCATAAATTGTATTTTTTCTACTTTAATTAAACCATATATGATAAAATCCCTTATGATTTTTTTTAATTGATTTACAAAGGATTCTAGACTCATATTTACAAATTCTTACAATTTGAAAAAATAAGCTATATGATAAGGAAACAGTTTATGATGTACTGTATGCTTAAGATTTATTAAGGAAAATCCAAATTTAGTTTAAACCATAATTTTAGGATATATTGTATATTTAGTATATCTTACTATTTAGGATTTATATAATTATATTTTATATATTTTTAATTTATAAATTTATCATATGTGGTTTAAGGATGAGGATTTTTTCTCATCTTGATGATAGATCACTGAGTAGGATCTGAAACTTTAATGCAAAAATAACTTTCACAGTTGAATAAAAAACCATTCACCCATCTTTATGGACTGTGAAAAAATCATGCATATAATTTATTGTGCAATTTTTCTTTGAAGTTAGATTTATGATTTTAAAGTTAAAAATTAAAAATTGTTTCCTTTCTATCTAACCTATTTCAAATCTATACTATTTATGGTAATACTAATTATGTTGTTTAATGGGGAATCAATTGTATAGTTTTTGAGTCAATCTCATTGTCCCATATTTCATGAAAAGTGGCTCACATGAACCCATTTGTCATGAGCATGAATGGTCCATTTAGCATTCAGTGCATGTGGGTGATACTCATATTTATGGTAGTTTTTGTTTAGCATATGAATGATATGTTTCTTTTTTAACTTAATTCCTATTTTTTAAGCTGCAAAAATGTATATATTGATGATTTTTATATGTTTTATATACTGATTTACCTAACCCGCCCCCCTCCTCCCACCAATTTCTTTTTTCCATACCAGCATACCCATACTTGTAACCAATTTTTATTTGGAAACTAAGCACAATAATATTTCTTTACATGATGATTTACAATTGAAAACATATTAATATAGTCCTCAAGGGGGTAAGTGTGATAGTTAAGCCAAAGGTCATGTCGACAACAACCCCCAAACTAAAAAATTTAAATCAACAGTTAGCAACAACTTCCCATCATGAAATGAGGTAATGTAACTTTTAATTTTCATACTTTATTATGGTCACATATCTATGATTAATCATATGCTACAAAAGTTGATAAATGTTAACTAATCACAGTTAGAGGATTGCAACCTGGTGCAAATAAACTTATTTCAATCAAGAAAATGCCCAATAAATTACTAAGGGTAAGCTATGCATTTTCTAGTGTAATTCACAAATAGTTTACATGGCATGCTAAAGGTACAAAAATAGAAAAATGAAGGGTTACAACATCTAATTGATAAATTTAGATTCCTTAATAGGCATATCTTTTGGACTATCACCATTTAGAGAAAAGAGTATCATTGAACTAGAATTAATAGCCTAAACTGATCATTGTTCCTCTTTACAGGTATCAAAAACTACTTGAGGATGGGAGAGAAGGGATAGTCTAAGAAATTTTGGATATGGGACACATAATGTGTGGTAAAATTAATTTTATGGTTTACATCTACAATAGTGTCTTATGAGCCCAATTTCTTTGATACCAATGAATAGATGAAGACAAATATTTGTTAAAAAAAAATGATACTCAAACGAAATTTAATTGATGAGCTCCAAACTAAAATCTAGGAATACTGGAAACAAAAACTTACAAAATAAATGAAATATTTATTTTTGTGATCTGAAAGATAACTAATTCATAAACTCACCTTTGACTATAAAAATAAAAATAAAAAATAAAAAATAAAACGGTGTTCTAGCACTATCAATATAGAAAAGAACTAAAGCTCTTAGATGAGCCACTTTGAATTGCAAAAACCACAAGTATTAAATGTATTAGTGTGTTGGTTTAACTAGATCACGAGTTTTATAAAGAACCATTCCCTAGAATAGACTTATCTTTTACTCACTTCTTTTCAATTCGTAATTCCTAGACTTATGTTTAATGTTTTATCCTAGTCTCATCTTACTTTCTAGAATAGCTTTATACTTTACTGTCATCCTATTTCCTTGAATAAACATATTCCTAGCTCACAAATGGTTTGACCAATTTTATTTCATGTTTTCCAATGTTCAAATCACCACATAAGTTGGAGGATATAGATCAAGATTTATTCCCTAAGGAAGATGTAAATATCTTCCCCCAGTGTCTAGAAATGTGTGGAATGCAATGTGTGGATGCTTGGATAGGTGTATGGATTGATGGATATGGCGAGCATGCAAAGGATGCCAAGGATTATTTTGTGATAAGATAAGGTGTTTCAATGAAGGAATGCTTCATGGCTCACATAATGTTGGATAGGATAGGATCAATGAAAATGACCCATGTCAAGATGTTCACCATAAGCAAGCATAAAGTGTGCACCAAACTTTTATCAAGATCAAAATAACTTGGATGATGGATGAAAATGGATGCAAATGGATTGGATAAATTGTCCATTGATGAATGGATTTATTATGGCTGAGATGGATGGAATGCTAGTGTATACCTTGATATTTCTACTGCTCTAAATGTGCAAAACAACTTAAAATGCAAGTGATAAAATACCAAAGACACCTCAAGATTAGCCAAAAGAGTGATAAACAATAAGGAAAATGGACTAAATAAAACACAAACGATTTCACCTTCCTTGCTGTTGATTTCTCCTTGATTGGCCCTTGCTTGGAATTGATTGTGTGCTCCTTAGATGATGGATTGAGTGACTAAAATGCAAGCTTCAATATGCAAAATGATTAACAAAGATGGTTAAATGATTGAAAAGGCTTGAGGATTCAAATGGACAGCATGTAGTTATCAAAATGCAAAGTGTTTGAGAAGGAAAATTGGCAGCATAAGGGTGCTCCAAATGAAAGTGTTCTTAAAAATGCCCTTGAGGAGGGGTATTTAGAGGATCTTGAATTCTAGAGAATTCAATGGTCAAGATTGATTCAATCAAGGCCAAGATGAAGGGCTATGGTGGGTTGAGGACCCACAAGCCCTCACATCTTGACATGTGGAGGGTGAAGTGGACAAGAGGATATGAGGTGGAGATGAGTTGTCAAAAAGGTACATGAGGTGGAAAAGGACATGCACCTTGGGGGATGAGAGGATTTCCACAAAAAGGGATTTCTTGTCCCCAAGTGGGAGTGAAAGGGACATTTGAGGAATTTTAGAATTCCTCAAAATCTACATGGGAAAAGGAAAAGGTGGTTTGAGGATAAATGTGAATTAAAAATTCACATTCTTAGGATGACCTAGAGGATAAAAGGTGGGCTCCAAAAGGTGGGACTTGGTCACATGTGGAGATTGTGACAAGTCCAAGGTTGGTCACATGTGGAGATTGTGACAAGTCCAAGGTTTTAGAAGCCTTGGAAGGATGGAATGTGAATTAAAAATTCACATATAAAAGAGGGGAATCTAGGAAGAATAAAAAGGAATTAAAAATTCCTTGGAGAATGATTAGGCTTAATTAATCAGTAATTAGAGGATAATTAGGGGCTAATTAGGATTAAAAGCCAACTTGCAAAAAGTTGGAGGATGT
>VDFB02213061.1:26580-40382 GCA_007258455.2 Sequoia sempervirens | reverse complement strand
GCTCATGTTGAGGACTGACGGATAGCTTGGAACGTACTTGTTTGTCTTAAAGCTTAAGTTCTCTAATATCATATGTTTGCCAACAAAAACGATGCTTATTATATTGCAAGTAATCTTCATGTGGATACAATCTCAATAAGAGATATCAGGATTCACAATAGTTTAGAAACTGCGCATTTACATTGTATTCCACTAAATTTCAGTACAGTATGGAAGGATGTTTAAAAAAGCTGCTGGCCCATGATGATTTTTCGTTTTCTCTGTTCTGACCATAATATATTTTCAATTGGAAGCTTTATTTAATATATATTATTCTTAAACATCACCCAATTCAATAGTAAAGTAAATTTTGATATCAGAATGTCACATAAAGGGCTTTAGGAAAATTCACCATCAACAATTCACCGTCGGATAATTCACCTTTCAACAATTCATGGCCATGACAAATTCATCTTAAGAAAAATTCACCACGAACAATTCATTGCCGTGGATAATTCATCACATATACAATTAGAAAATTTGATTTATGATAATAAAAATGAAAACATTTTTCAATATATTTTACTCTAGTAAACCAATTATACAACAATATCAGTCATCTCTATTATTAACGAGGTGGAATTATTCTTTTGTAAAAAAAATCTCAAGATCTTGGAAATGTATATTAAAAAATGTTAATGCGATGAATTATCTATCCACGGAATGAATTGATGGTGTCGAATTTTTCACGAACGATGAATTGTTGAATGGTGAATTGTTAACAGTGAATTTTCCAGAAGTGAATTACTGACGGTGAATTTGCCTGAAGCCCATTTTTTTATCAAACACCACTTACTTTTTGCAGGAGTCCCTAACTTTGTGCTGTCTGTTATGGTCTCAATTGCCTCTGGTGCTGCTAGCATTTTGAATTTTCTGTCTCAGTCAATAGCTTTTCTTTTGGGGCCGCTTTATTATTTGATTACTTCGGAGTCTGGCCATGTGATCATAAGAAGCAGGTATGTTGAAGTTGTGGAACATGCTGCGAGCAGTGTGCTGTTAGCCACTGCAAAAATGGCTTTCTTTCCGGCAGCGATGACATGGGTTCACTTCAGATTCTTTCAGATGCATATTGTGTACATATCTAGCTTGCCTGCTTTTGCCAGTGCCCTGTTGCCTATATTTCCAACTTGGGTTGCTTTGTTACAGGCCGGATTACAGATGGCAGTTGAGGGATCGGTATTTGCAGGGCATTGTTTAGACTACAATTCTATCTTTGGATTATAAATTTATGGAGTTACTGAAATTTAGTGTGATGTGCCTGGACAAAATGCATATGTCACTGGCCTTAATATAATGTGCGGTATGGCCGTCTTTTATATCTGGCCTAAAGACTCTTTTATCTTTGAAAAGAGAGGTTTACAGTGGATGACGATAGGTGATTTCAATTAAAAGTTTTGTTTTAATTTATTGTGGTTAGAAAGTTTTAGTAACAATAGTCAATGTGATAGAGCAAATTACAAAGAGTAAAGTAGAATTATATAGGTCTCTTGGATGCTTGATTCAAGAAAGTGACATATCCAAGAGGTCATCAATTGAATCTTAATCATTCCCAATGAAGAGGTGAGTTAACTTAGTGTAATTGAAACATAGATGAAATTGACTAAATATAACTGGCAACTAACTACTGTCAATTAAAGATTGATGAGGTAGTGGTGGCACTTGTGTACCTCAAGTGAAGGTGTAGCTATGTCATTATTTCTTATATCCAAAGTAAACTTTATTAACTCAGCCCAATATTACACTTTGATAAAAACTATCTTAGACAAAGTATAATATTTACACCAACAATTTTTCCAATAATCCAAAATAACAATAGTATGCACACATGCAAAGTAAGAATAATATTTCATAATGGAACAAATTTGAAACATAAGTAATGACACATGGGCAGGAATGGTAAATGACATAAGTATGTAAACAAGGTTGTTTCAAAGGAGCAACCTTGAGTAAGAAGAAATGTAAACAATAAAAGAGAGATTTCTATGACAAATGCACTAGATTGAACTTTGTAGCTTCAATATATAGGTAACATTTTCCATGTATTCTTCGAAGGAAGGAAAATATTTATGTTGAATGCATTTTGCTTCCTTGGTGTAGGATGCCACCTACATTTCCCACTGGAAAATTACCTGACAGGAAGCTAAGAAAAAGCCTTTAAGAAAAACACTCAAAATTGAAAAAACATGGTGAATTCAGTCTCTTGAATACATAGCAAGTTCCGTAGGTAGGGTAATACATCACACCCTTGTGTCTTCCTTCTATCCTTTGCAATTTCATTGACTATTTCATAGAAGCCCATGAAGCATATTTTCATTTCCTTTGGCATGTGGTCCGGCAGTGATAGATCCCACCTGATGAAATAGCCAAGTTTGGCTTAGATGATTGCATTGAAGATTTCCATTAGTAGGAAAGCACGGAAAAGAGAATCAATTCAAACCTTTACACACAACAATGAGATGATAATTGTTTATCATATGCCTAATTTTATTCTTTTAAATTATCTTCAGTAGATCACAAAATGTTAACCAGAATGACCCACAATTTTTTTAAAAATAACTCCATAAATCAACCTTATTTGTTTGTTGTTTGAAACATTGGATAGCAAACAAGGACATGCAATTGTAATACAAAATAATGCAAGCTAACTTAAGTCTAGACTACTAGCATTATGGTGAGACCATTGTATATAAGCATATAGCAAACAATGTAAACCAAGTAGATGTTTACTCCAAAAGGACATGTAATAAGAAAAGATAGGGCAAATGAACTACTTGATAGAATGCCTCAAATAGATGTCCTCTCATGGAGGAAAATGATTGCATGATATGTACAAAATGCATTTGTTGAAAAGGCTTTAGAAACTTTCAAGAAAATACAATTGGCATGTGTAAAGTTGTAAATGCATTTGTTGAATAGTATTTTCTATGGGAAATTTAGGACCTCTAAACTATTGAAGTCAACTCTTGTAGGATGTATTCCTTGACATGACCAAATGCTATAGCCTCAAACAAGTTCAATACACATATTTTTCTCCAAATAGTTAAAAGCTTGAAGACTAGCTTTTTGTTTTGTCTGTCTAAGCAAACATTGTATATTAGCCATCAGAGAAATTCCAATTTGAATTTTTTGAAAAGCACTTGGTAGGGAAAAGAAACATAAATTTCATGATACTTACTAATGTTTGTTCCTAAATAACTCTGTCATGCACAAAATTCCCCAAGGAATTTATAAAGGAATTGAAAATAGAGTGAATGCTCCTGGTTACAAAAGTGAACAAGTCAAAGAGCACTAGCAACAATGGCATCATTATTACAAAAAAATGCTATCACATTCTTATTAATGTTAGCACAATCACATACATAACTAATGTGAGAACTTTACAGCTCAATACAGTAATGGCATCCTAGTTTTAGAAAAGGAGGCCTCTTTACAATTTCCAAAAAGTTACCTTACACAATAGTAGGACTTAGGGCAATTGCCAACCAACAACTCGCAATTACCAAATACATGCACTTAAATTCTAATCACAATGGTAAACAACTATTCTTAATTACTAGACACATTCTTAGATTCTATTTACAATTCCGAACATAAAAGAGATGCTAAATGACACAGTCTATAGAAGACAATAACATACGAAATTTTTTCTGATAGATAACTGGGAGGGGAGGCCACTATTGCAGATCCAGGCTATGGCTCAAACTTGGGCCAGCATTGGGAAAGTCTGAGGTCTTTAACACTAGACCCAACTCACATGTCCCAATTAAGGACTTAATAACATTAAGATTGGGAAAAACATAAACCTATGATCAATTTAGATTAGGGCTTTAACTTCCCAACTGTCAGTGGTTCAATCACTTTGATCTTGGTGACAATTCCATTCTAGATGGGAGGCCTTTTGTGTAATTTATCATTACTCAATGGTGTGACTACCGAGCTACTGCGACAGAGAATGTATCTGGGGTTCAAGATTTTGAAATGAACTATTCTTTAACATAAGTACCAAATCCAAACTATCATTTACTGAAATACAAAGAAAAGCATGTTGTTCTCGACTTGACTAGGGCTTAAAGAAAAGTTTAATGCAGTGAAGTTCCTGCCAAAAAGTTATAGAATAGTTATGTTTTAATTTGTTGTGTTTGATAAGTTTTAGCAACAATGTTGATAAAACAAATAAATAATAGGTGCATGAAAAACAAGTTTTCCTCTAATGATAGACAGTTGATATTTATAACTATATTCAGACAGGATTAATATATACATAGAATGCCTAACTAGTTGTAATTTTGGTTCGAATGAAAGAGAAGCTAATGTACCATAATGGGCTATAGCATGAGTAGTGCTAATACATTTCCTCATAAACTAGAGGTTTAGAGAAAAACCAAATCGCTAAAGGAAGATGAAAAAAATAAAAACACAGTAAATCATTCATAACCTGATTAGAACACAACATTCATGATTCAAGCAACATCAAGTATTCAACTTCTTGGATACAATTGCTTGAGGAGTGGCCTGAATGTACACAACATCCATAGTCTAACCAGGAGCAAGAGACTTCAATCATTCAAGAAACGAGTACATGTTGGCATCTCTTTTGGAAAGACCCCATATAGGAGCATAAAGCCTTTCAATGTAGAGACTGAGTGTTGTAATTGTTTGATATTGAGATTTATTGGTTATCTTGAGGGAGTATCTGTAACAAGTTCTTTGATTTTCGCTCCAAGAATGTGTCATCTTTTGGTACATGGCTACTGAACTGTTAACTGAAGATTATAAACAATAAACAAAAAGTTAATAGATTTTTAGTTGATGATATCAGATTTGTACAATCTATATTGTTGATCATTATTGTTTTTTTGTTTAGATTGTGTGAGTTTTTGTCTAGAACATTGATGGTCATTCCAAATCCAGGAAGCCTAAAAGAGGTAGTTTCATTTTGAGAAAACCCTCACTTTTTCTAAATACTAATCCAATAATTAATCTTACAAGAGAAAATTAGGAAATAATATTGTAAATACAATTTTACCCATGTAGCACCTTTCCCTAGGTATCTTAAAGTATAGCAATTGAGCACTCCTTTAAGTTTGATGGGTTGACGATATAAAAATTTCTCTGTTTTATTTACATTTGTTTCCCTAGTTTGACTAAAGAGGAAGATTGTTGCACAACAATGAGTTAACTATAAATAAATTTCAAACAAAAGAACAACATTAAAATAAACAACCTTAAACTAAGTAATCATGATTCAATATAAGAGAAATGAAAATAGTTTCTTACACATCACTATGAGCATTGATATAATAATAAAAATTAACTAGATGCTATCAAATCTTAAATGATAGGTTAAATCTTATTTTGAAGAGCAAGCCAACATTTATCAATTGCTTAGTATTTATTCCGATTAAATTTAAAAGGTAAATTTCTTACTATGGTTTAATTTCCAACATTGATTTAAGGCTATCACTATATAAATAAAATCATTTGTTATCTTAGTTCATAGTCTAAAGATTACAAAAGCAACTTCATTTACTTATTCAAGTTCAACTCTAAAATTACTTAAAATCTTAGGTTTAAGAAAACTTATTGGCAAATATTTTTGAGTAAGGAATGTAATGACATACATATGAAATCTGTCTTTAATTTATCCTAGCTTGCCTCAGGTACCCAAGGTAAGGGATGCTGGGATGGGTTGCAGGGACACCCCTATAGTATCAAAAAATAAAAACAATCTTATTTAATTTTTTCTATACATACTAATTGTTTAATTAATAATACTAACTATATACTAGCATACCTATATTTTAAAAATATATGTAAAGTATGCCGAGAGATATCCTTCTTAAGGTGCCTATTTTTAATCAATTGAACGCTAACCCAAATTGAAGCTTAACCCAAACCATAAAGCTATTTGAACCCTAATTGTAACCCTATTTGAAGTTGGTTCGGATTACTGGCTCATAGACAAGGAAAAATTTCCTATAAGAGTGTCTTTTAAGTTTGAAAAAGTGTAGATGGAAAACCCAAACTTCGAAATGGTTGTCATTGACTCCTGGCTCACCCAAATAGTTGATCACCGCACTAAGATGTGCATGTTCAACATAAAGTTAAGATTAATAAAACTCAGACTGAAAGAGTGGAATATCCAAGTCTTTAGAAACCCTTTCAGAGAAAGGATTTGTTGGACTTAGGGAACACTAAGAGGGGGGGGGGAATCAATGTTCAACAATTTTGACTTTCAATTTAGATCTTAAATCATTTTTAGCACATGAACAGAAACAAAGATGCAAGCACATAAACAAAATGATCAAAGCATTAATTCATAACACCAATATTTTTACATGGAAACCCCTCAAGGGAAAAACCACGTGGAGGTTAGTCTGCTACCATTATACCTTGTTAAAATTATAACAAAAAAGGAATGCACTTTGCATCTGTGCATTGACCGCCTAGAGCTCATCACCAAAATAAGAAAGACTCATCACTTTTACAAAATGTTTGTGGGATTACAACAAAATGAACCGAAGATACACTACAATTCCTAGATTTAGTTCTCGACATAGCCATAAATAGATTAAGGACCCTCTCATCCCAATCTTACACTTATGCTCGCCTCGCCAATCTGGCCAAACAAACCCTTCACAGAAGGAAAAATTCACCAATATATTCCCATCGTATGCTAATAACCTGCCTCAACTTTTCTACGCATATACCTTTATAACATCAACAAATTCTTTTCAAATGAATTACATTGATCTCATATATATATATCCGCTTAGCAAAGATTTTAATTACTTAAGTTGGCTTCAACAAAACATGAAATATTCTCCAATAGTCAGATCAAATCACCAATTAAAATTAATGCGCACCCACACAAGTCATTTAGACTACAACTAGGACCCAAATCAAAATTCCTAACAGAAGAAATATTAAAACAACTACTCCTTATACATCCACAACATGCTATGTACACCAGGTCGGCCATAATGAGAAAATAAACAATAAATCATTCTACCGAATCTCTTAACTCGTACACCAATTGTTGCAACACCACAAAACTTACCAATAAGGTAACATACAAGCTTAGAAATATTTCCTGGGGGTCCACAACACAAAATGGTGATCTTGGTGGAAGCACATGGACGAATGAATCGATACCCTGCCGAATGGCCCTCAGAATATTAATCACTTACTACCATTTCGGCAGTACGTAGATCCTGTACCCATGGCACTAGATAATGACTTTTAGTTGCCATCAAATGACAACATCTAGAAGCTATAAATTAATCTTCCGTAAAAGCCATGCTACTAACTTCCTGCACGGATGATAACACTTATGGCAGTCGACTAAATGTCCGAACGCAAACCTCAAAATCTTCAAACCGGCAAAAATATTTTGTTCTCTTGGATGCTCAAGGAATTTTTCATCGTGATCCCCTTTGACATAAATGACAATTTTTCTACTCTCCCTCCCATCAGCAGACTCTCCCCCTTTGATGGTGCAGAAATTGATCAAAATTTGAAGAATTGCAAATGCCACATAAATCAAAAAATTATTTTATACTTATCTTTCATCTTCAGAAGAAATTTCTTCCAAGCATCTACTACAATCCCAATAATTATTATCAAACTATTGTTTTCTGATGTCCTATTGATGACTTGGACAAGGGATTTAGGAATGGTAATGGCTTCTTCCAAATTTTCTCCTTTCTTCAGAACTTCAATCATTTGCTCTAGTTTGCATTTGGTTTGATCCTTCACTTTCCAGAAGGTATCCATAAGAGTGTTTCTAGCAGAGTGAACCTTTGCATGCTAAACTTGTAACTCATGAATTTTCTTCTGAACTGCTCCATCCTGGTCCTAAAACATACTATAATCTTGACGAATTCTGATTAACTCATTCTAAATTTTCTCCAACTTGTCCTTGTATTTTCCAACCACATGAGGCTACCTAGGACAATAATTGTAGATCTTATTTGCTGAGTCAATGTATTGTCTTAACACATTCATTTTATTTTTCAGTGTGGCGAGAGATAGCCTAAACTATGCATTCATATGCAAGATTATTTCTTCTTCTTTCCTATTCAGAGGCACAAAGTCCATAGCCTCCCTGATACATTCAATTAATTCTTCTAGAAGTACATTATGCAAACTCTCCAATTCAATGTTATTGTCCACAAAGTATCTGCCTAGAGTGTCTTCAATGAAGTCTTGTTCATATGATGGTCCATTTAACCACATTTCAGCAATCTTTTGCATTCCATCTTCTTCCTGAACAATCTGTTGTATTTTTTCTTTGAATAAAGAACCTTCTTCATCACTTTCTTCTGTTATTATCACATCCGGTTAAACTAGTTTCGATTCATCTCTTGGTGTGTATTCATTAGAATCTTCATCGATTATATCCACAACCATCTTTTCTTTACCTTTTCCCTCAAATTTTGTTTACTTAGGTGCCAGAGGGGCATCATCAGCTAACTCTCTTGCTCTTTTCTGCTTTTTCTTTGTCTTTCTGAAAGAAGATCCAATTTCAACTGCTTTTATCGGGAGTGGAACACCACCTACTTCAAAATTTCCTAACTTTCTAAAGAAGTTTTCATAGACTTGTTCACCATTTTCAAGAGTGTTGAAATGCTCAAAGATTTTCTTACAAACTAGTATATTTTCCTTCCATACCACATTATCATTCTAAGGTAAGAAATTTTGAAAATACATCATAATGCATATAACTAGGATACCAAACCTAAAAGAGTAATCTATATCCTTCGTCAATTGCACATTTTTCATCAGTTGATCCTTCAACAATCCACACAGATCAAAGTCTTCATCTTCCATTATCATTTTGTGCGCAATGTAGATTGTGCCTACAGAGGTTGCTCCTTCCCTATTTTAGAAGAAAATTTTGTACAAAATTCCATATGCAATGTACCTTGCCAATGGATCTTTGATCATTGTAATTACCATAGCCCTCTGATCTCTGTTTACACCAGTTAGGGCTTCGACTTCAACATTTTGAATTGACTTCTTTTTTGGAACAACTCCAATTTTGCATAATCCTGTCACATTTCTATTACATCCTTTGAAATTTGATAGGGTTTATCCATAATAAGGATGTCATCATCCAATATATTCAAGATAAACCAAACCACCTCCGCATTGGAAAAATAAGGAAACTCATTCCAAATTTTCAAATTCTTATGTTTTGCACCTTCAAGCCACTTCAATTCACCGATTGACAACAAATTTATTACATCCCTGACCTCCTGACTACTATATTCATCCAAATTCACTATCCCTTTGATTTGCTTCATTTTTCCTTCCATATCGAACAAGGTTTTTCTTTCGAGCACATAATTAGGAATTCAACAAGCGATAAAAAATACCTAGTGAATTCGCTGCCAAATTTTCTTGACTCCTTCAAAATTTCATTGCAGAGGCTCTCCTTTTCTTCTTCTTTGGTGCAGGGTGACAAATGATGGTTCCAAACACCCCTTTATAACTTTGCACACCTAACCTTTTAGCCACATTAAATACTTTTCCCTAGGAGTTGCAGTAACTCTATTTTCACAGACAACAAGAGAAAAATTCATCTGCGAACCTTCTACATTTCAAACTCTCGCAAAAGTTATCATTGATGCATTTACAAACTTTTATCACAGCTACTGACAATTTCTTACATTTCGGTGCCAGCTATTGATAGGGGATGAAATGATTTTTCTTGAAAAAATCCCCCTAGGCCAAAGGCCTGAGATCAATTTCTAAAGGGATTACCAGAGGGAACTTCCAGTACAGTCTTATTACCTTTATCATATCAACTCTTCTTTACCCATGTTTTCTTCATCTGATCTCTTATCTCTTCCATAGATGCTTTTCCTTTTTCTTTGTCATCTTTCTATAAATTTATTCCTCTGTATATCGGACCTCTTCTATCCATGTTTTTGTTCTTGCAAAATCTTGCAATATGACCAAATATGTTGCAATAGTAACACACTAAAATTCTTTGTCTAGACTATTCATTCCACTGATTTCCTCCTAATCTACATTGATTAGCAACATGCCCAAATCTTCCACAAGTGTAGCATTTAACATTCCTTGTACTAACAGACACACTTTTGCATTTAGTTTACTTGTGACCAAACCTATTACAACTATAGCACTGATCAGGAAATGATTGACTGCTAGAATTTATCTATCTTCTACACTAAGAAGCCATATATCCAAATTTATTACAAACAAAGCAGTAACCATTAAAAATTTGAGCATTGGGTTGCCTTACCGGATATCTTTTTCCTTTGTTCTTCTGAGTTTTCTTTTTAGAGTCCTTTTGTTCAAATATGGAGGTCTCATCTTTCACATAGCCAAGACCTCGCTTATCATTTGCATCCTTTTGTCCTTTAGTCATCTTATCAAGCTTAGCAGAACTGATCCTAAACTTATCCTTAAACTCATTTGCAATAGGAAGCTCACTTCTGAGATAACTATCTGTCTCTCAAGCTCTTGTTCATTGTTTCTAGATTGTTGCAGTTCAATCTTGAGCTGAATGAATCCACTATTAACTCTGATGCATTCTTCAAATTTTTCTTTCAAGGACTGACCTAGATTCTCCTCATTCTTCTTTCTTTCTTCAATCTCTTTAGTTAACTTCATTGTGATAGATTCCATCTCAAGCTTTAAAGTAGCATTATTTCAAGCAAGTTTTTCACATTCTTCAGTTATCTCTTCTAGAGTTTGATTTAAGTGAACATCTTCCAAGTTTTTATTTTATTTCTGCTTCAGCTGATCACAAAGTTCCTTCCTATTTTCTCTTGACTCATTGATTTTATCCTTCAGTGATTGAATGAATTCCTCATCATCCACAATATTTTCTCTTAATTCCATGACTTCTATTTTAGACTAATCAAGATCATCAAGTGCCACTATAAGTTGTTGTTGAAGACCACTAGAGTCCATTGTAATCCAAGATCCACCTCAAACTATTAAACTTCTGAAGAGGAACCTGCTCTGATACCAATTGTTGGACTTAGGTAACACTCAGAGGGGTGGGTGAATTAGTGTTCAACAATTTTAACTTTCAATACAGATCTTAAATCATTTTCAGTACATAAACAAAAATAAAGATGAAAGCACATAAACAAGATGATCAATACACCATAACACCAATATTTTTATGTGGAAACCCCCAAGTAGGGGGAAAATCACATGGAGGCTAGTCCACAATATTATACCTTGTTAAAAGTATACAAAAATGGGAATTTACTTGCATTTAGATGACACCGCCTAGAGCCATTGCTCAAAATAAGAAAGGCTCACTGCCTTTACAAAATGTTTGTGATTACAACAAAAAATAAACCGAGAAGATAACATCTATAAATGCTTCGATTTAGTTCTCGTGAAGCACATAAAACATATTCTGGACCTTCTATCCAATTCACACTTCTGCTCTGCTCTGCTTTGTTCTACTACAACAACCCTTCTGTTGCACAAGCAAAAATTCACTCAATAGATCTTCTGATGTATGCTCATACAACTAATCTAAATTTTTTTGCACACACACCTTCTTACAACATCATGCACACTCTTTCAAAAATGAATTACCGATCTCATATATATATATATATATATATCTGCTAGCAAAGATTTTAATTACTTATGTCAACTTCAACAAAACATGAAATATTCTCCAACAGTCAGCTCAAATCACCAATTAAAATTAATGCACACCCACACAAGTTGACTAGACTACAGCTGTGACCCAAATGAAAATTCTTAACACAAGAAATATTAAAACTACTCCTTATACATCCACGACATGCTATATACACCAAGTCGGCCATAATGAGAAAATACACAATAAATCATTCTATCAAATATCTTAACTCATACACCGATTGATGCAACACCACAAAACTTACCAATAAGGTAACATACAAGCTTAGAAAGCTTTCTTGGGGGCCCACAACACAAAATGGTGATCAAGTGAAGCATATGGATCGAGTAGCTGACCGGATACCCTGTTCTTCATACTTTTTGTCGGTAACACACTACCTACCACAATTTCTACTAGTGTAAGTAGATTTTGATTTGTGGACCGAGATAATGACTTTAGTTGCCATCAATGACAACACTAGAAGCCATAAACAATCTCCCAAAGCCATGCCAACATGATCTTCTTGAAAGTAGAATGGCTAAGATACAAAAAAGACCTCTCAAATGATTTTTCTTACATCCTAATCGAAGAAGAGAGGAATCTCACAGTTCAATTGGATGGTGTCTACAATTTTGAATAAATCTATTGGAGACAAAAATAAAGGATCAAATGACTTAAATAAGGTGTAAAACCAAGTTTTTTCATTTAACATGCAAAATGAGAAGGTAAAGAATCATAATATGAAGATTGAAGATGCTTATGGATAAAATTCTGATGATCCTAACACCATCAAGGCTTCCTTGGTTTCCTCTTGGGAAAACATGCTTGTGGAGGAAAATGAAGACATAAAAGAGACGAAAAGAAGGATCTCTTTTTGGATCATGTCCTAACCTTGGATGATGATTCTAAATTCTAATAAAGTAGCTAAAGATGTCATTAAGGAAGAATTTAGCTAACGATGTCATTATGGAAGAAGTTAAGACATTTATTTTAGAATTGAAGGTGCCAAAGTCGCAGGCCCAAATGGTTTTTGTACATTCTCTTTCCAAATTTTTTGGAATGTAATGGATGAGGAGCTGTGTGAAGTGATTCAAGGATCGAAGGAATCAAGTTTTTTCTTAAAGGCACTCATTGCTACTTTTGTAGCACTCATTCCCAAAAAGACTAATTGTAGAAAACCTGAGGATTTTAGACCTATTTTCTCATCCAATACTATGGACAATATCATCTTAGTTCATCAAGTACTTTTGAAGCAGCACAGAACAAAATGTCATAGTGATCCAAATATCCATGTATGGGAGAGTGCAACAGGAGCATGTTCTGAACAAATCTGCTGAATCTTGAGAAATATATACCATGTCAAGCCTAGTCTAGCACATACTGCTCCTTGTCTAGTATTTGTCCCATATCAAATGGTGAGACCTATCCTTGTGGGCTTCTACAAGTTGAAGATCAACTTTAGAAGTTCAAATACTGGGGTGGATTTTCATGTTTTGAAGTATGAATTTGGCATTAAAAAAATCACAGATATTACAAGTACAGTTAACTTGAAAGTGACATTCAATAAGCACAAACAGATTGATGAAAAAATCTTGTAACCTACATTATGTCATTTTATTCTTGCACAAGGGAGAGGTAGAGATTGAGTTTGGGTGGAATATGTGAATAAATATAAATTTCTATAGGTAGGATAAAATTGTGTTGAAATATTGGATATATGCTCGTGAATCTAGTCGAAAACTTTATGTCACCTATAATTTTGTGCCAATTGAAAGGTTATTTTTTCATTTAACAATTATACCTTAACATAACTGAGAATTTAACAGTGTTCAACAAAACTAAAAATGTTTGCAAGAATTTCATAATAAACAAGGATCCTTAAATATTGTCACATCTTAACCTGAGTCGCCATCTATATATTTCAATATCGTGGTATGCAGATCATGGTATGCCAAAAAGTGGCAATGGAGAAAAAATTACGTGTTTCATTGACTCAAAAATGCGAAAATGCCGAGTTGACTTTATGTGGCTTGGGTGTCAGTACACACTACCGAAGCAAAGCCCAAACCTAGATTTCCATATTGGATATCTGATTTGGATTGGATATCCAATCCAAATC
>VDFB02213061.1:0-26480 GCA_007258455.2 Sequoia sempervirens | reverse complement strand
GATGATGAGAGCATAGGAGGCTGATCAGGGTACCCATGTGAGGGCTGAAGCATCTCTGAGCATGAATTTTAAAGACTTCCAACAGCCAAGCTTGCGGTTACATTCATGAGAGGATATATATAGCATAGCACCATTATCATTACATGGTTTGGGCCCTATTTGCGCGGGCGGGCATAGGGTATTTAACAAATTCTTGAATTGATGGAGTATGTTGGACCTATGTAATTCTAAGGTGGATGCAAGTTCCTGATATACATGAAGTAGCATCTCGTAGGTAGCATTGTCCTGGTAGATGCATACAGCCTAAGAATGGGATCAAAACAAAGGAGTGGCTAGCATTGGTGGAGAGGCCAAAAAGCATGAGAATGTGGGGTTTATAGCATTACATGACACGGTCAACAAATAACAACCAGGCATATGATGAGGCGCTTCGAGAAATTGCCAGTGGCGTAATGTGATAAAATCAGCTCCTTGTAGGGGGAAGAGTTGCTGGTGATTCTTTTGGGTCTTGTTACAACCACTACTACATGGGGGTGTGCATTACTATTACCATTTTACTGGCCTCTAGTGTATCCAATATACCATTTTTGTTCTTATGTTTTACTTAGATGTGGACTTCATTCCGGTAATATTTTTCTGTTCAATTTTTTCACCCAGCGGGGGGACATTAGATAGTACGGGAGAGGGATACTGGCTAAGAGCATAGATCCGCACGGTGATGTATCTTGGAGACTTCTACAGATAGGTTTACCTCATTATGGTGTACAAATTAGATCTGAGCAAAATGTTTTATAGTATGACTTTCCTCGGTTTTGCTATTGTTTGATAATGTTTTTAATATTCTTGTTCGGTACGATGCGGGAAAGGCATGTCCTTTGTGATGGGAGAGAATCCATAGTGAGGAGTGCGATCGATATTTTGTGATGATGACATTGCTTATTCAGCAAACCCTTTCGATACGATAAAGAAGCTCCAAAAAAAATGCAATGAAGAAATGGCTAAGTTGATGTTCATAGTGCCTCAAACAGATGAGATAAGAGAGAGGGTTGAAGTATTGACTGAGAGATTACAAAAATTGCAAGTAAGCTGTCATGAGGTCTTTAATTATAACATAAGTTCATTCATGGTTTTATATTTTGTACTCTTTTATGTCATGAACTAAAATGTGTTGTTTTTACAGGGTTATTTTCCTCTTCATGATGCTCCTGGCCATGATCAGGGTACTGCAAGTGCTTCCCGAGGAGTAAGGGTTGGTACAAGTGTCCATCCTGATCTTCCTACGCATACATCACATCATCTGACCCCATCATCCGTGCCTATATTGTTGTCTAAAATGTTGGCAACACATACCATGTAGGCATCCGTTAATGTACCCTCTAGAAGTGAACACATACCAGAACATGTGTCAGGACATGTACCTGGGGATGCAAAGGCCACTAGTACTAGTGATGTTTTAGCAGCATTTCCTGGATCTTCCCGTATTACTAGTATGGAAACATTGTCGATCACACTTGTGGTGACTGAGGATTTCATTCCCATAAAGATAGAGAAGATCCCAGGTACTTTAAAATGTTTTAATTATTATTCTATATAATCCAATTGAAATTTACTTATTGATTGCTCTTTTTAGGCTATTGATCCTATTATCATTTTGCAGGAAATGATGTTTTTTATAAACATCTAAGTGATATTACATTAGAGCTCTTTAGGCCCACCATACATACACGATGGAATGCCCAAAATGAAGATTTAAAAGATGAGCTCATTAACCGTTTAGTTGTGTTGTTCGGTGATAAAACATTCAATCGAACCAAGGTCCTTAAGAAGGCTGGTACCTATCTAAAGTATGCGAGGGACCAATATAGGTCACATTTAGAGAAGAACAAAAAGTATGAGCATCCCCCCATGATTTCAGAGAGGGAGTGGAAGGACCTGGTGTCCGATGGAAAGGAGAAGGCTGAAAAGAAAAAAAGGAAAGACACCACTGGGCCAAGGAAGGTATGTGATATAGAAGCATAAATCTGCAAAAAATCTCGATTAATCGCGATTTTTAAAAAAATTGTAGGCTGGACGATTTTTTCCCTAATTTTTTGAAAAAATATTTGACTTTTTTCTCAATGATTTTTTTCCATTTCAAACTACAAAATTGCCAAAAAAACATGTTTAAAATCTGCAAAAAAACGTTAATAAAATTGAGCTGATTTTCGCACAAAAAAAACCATGAGCCCATGGCTTGTTGCTTACTATTATGCTTTGATAGATTTTTTCCAAGCATCCATAGCTTGTTTGAAAGCACCTATTTTAGGCTTTTAGCCATAGCAGCAAGGCAATGAATTGTTTGATAAAATGCTTTGGTAGACATGTATGAAAAATGCAGTAGCATAGACAAGGCATTGAACTACTTGAAAAAAATGTCTCAAAGAAATGTAGTCTCATGGTGATGGAATGCCATGACGAATTCCATGACAAGAAAATTGCTATGGATTGTCATGGCATTCCATCACTATGAGACTGCATTTCTTTTAGGCATTTTTTCAAACAATTCACTACCTTGTCTATGTTATTGCTTACTATTATGCTTTGGTAGATTTTTTTCAAGCATCCATAGCTTGTTCGAAAGCACCTGTTTTAGGTTTTTACTTTTTAGCCATAGCATGAAGGCATTGAACTGTTTGATAAAATGCTTTGGTGGACATGTATGAAAAATGTGGTAGCATAGAAAAGGTAGTGAACTATTTGAAAAAATGCTTCAAAAAAAAGTGGTATCATGGTGATGGAATGCCATAGCGAATGCCATGACAAGCAAATTGCTATGGATTGTCATGGCATTCCATCACCATGAGACAACATTTCTTTGAGAATTTTTTGAAACAGTTCACTGCCTTGTCTATTCTATTGCTTACTATTATGCTTTGATTGATTTTTTCCAAGCATCCATAGCTTGTTTAAAAGCACCTATTTTAGGCTTTTAGCCATAGTAGCAAGGCAGTGAATTGTTTGATAAAATGCTTTGGTAGACATGTAAGAAAAATGTGGTAGCATAGACAACTGTCACCATTTGATATTTATGTAGTTGTAGTATGTTTTGTGCAATGTAATCAGCGATATGAATATAACCAACAAAAATCTATTTTCTATCATTCATGGATTGAAATTTGTATTTTATTTGCTCTCAATGTCTGTATGCTATGGAAATGCCATTAATTTTTTTTCAAAAGTAGTATGCTATGTGTGATACTATCAACAATGTAATTATATACTGATTACTCTTTCTTTTTACATAATCTAATGTATTTCAAACTTTTTGGTGCAGGAGCACCTAGTAAGGTTGGAGCACTTGGCAAGGTTTATGCTTCATTTTTGAAGTTTTTGGTTATTGCTCATTTTTTTGTGCTTTGTAAGGTCTTTATTACCATCTAGTTTGTGGTTGAGGACCTTTTGGTTCTTAGGTAAAAGTTGAATAAGTTTGGAAGCTTAAGGTTGGGTTATTTTCCTTCATTAGACTAAGATTGCTAAACACACTGTGTTTTGCAACTGTGAGTTTTTGGCCGTTCTTAGGCTTGGAGAAGTAAACCTAACTGATTCTTTGCATTATAAAAGATTTTTCTCGACCTTTGATAGAGGTTGGATGTTTTTGAGCATGGCAGTTTTGATGTGAATAGAAGGAGACAGTGATTTTGATGTGAAAAATTCTGCTTTTCCTGTTCTTGGCCACGTGATTGCTGCTAAATGAATTAGAGAAGGTATTTTGTTACATTGAGTAACATGTAGTGAAGCTCTTTGTAGTATTTTTCTGGTTCAATAGCTAGGGATTTCATCACTTTCATCTATCTTGTAAATATTGTGTTCTTTGTCTTGTTGTTTTGACTAGTAAATTCCAGAAAATGGAGTTTTAGTTTGTTTCCTGTCTGTACCAGGAAGTATGGGCATTTTGGAAGCAAGGAAATTCTCCATCCTTGTAAATAATGTAGATATAGGGTCAATAAAAGGTTCAAGAAGCATGCTAGTGACTATGCCTAAGCGAGCTTAAAAGCCCGGCAAGGAAAGACAGTCAAAGGCTAAACCCTAACGTAGCAGGGGTGTGACTTTATTGATATTCAAAGATGTATGGTGAATGCAGGGAGCTTTGAGAAGACGTGGAAAGAAGATAGAAGTCTCAATAGTACATTTGAGATTAGAATATGCTGAACAAACCAAGAAATGGTCTAAAGAAACCCTAGTTCTTGCTAAAGTCAGATTGCACCTGTGTATGGACTGACAAGGTCCCAAACCCCAAAAATCCTTTAGTGCTTGGAAATTGAGCCAAGGTGTCAGAAGGAAGTTTGGCACAAACTGTTGAAGGAGAGAAGTTCTGAACTATTTTCTTGTGTTGAGAGGGCTAAAAGGGGCTCGAGGCTTGTAGCCCTGCCCAAACCCTAAAACAGGGATTTTAGGAAAAGGATGGAGAATTGGAGTTTGGTGTTTGTCCAAGCACCTGTAAAAGATGATTTTGGAAGCCTTGGAAGGTGTCACACACCCCTGTAATAGAGTTAGGAAACATTTGAGAATGGTTATTCTTTAAGGTGATTAAGGGCTATGTGGTGAAAGAGAGGAAGAGCATCAAGTTAGGCTTAGTGAATGTTTTGAAACTTGATAGCAGGGTTGGCAGGGAGGACCAGGGGTGCCTAATAACCTTTAGGACCTATAGGTTGAGTGGTGGAGAGAAACACCAAGGGGTTATCAATTAGAGACCCAGAGCATTGAGCCAGTGATTGACTCAGTACCAACCCTGTCCCTATCAAATTGGTATCAGAGCGAGTGAAAGCTTTGGGAAAGAAATCTTGCATGTCAGACATTGAGTCAAGTGATTCTTCCACCATGGTGACCAATGCAGAACTGGAAAAGATGGTTGAAGAGCAAGAAGAAGACAATAAGCAGTTGAGGGAAAGAATAGCTCAACTTGAGGCAGCAGTGAGGAGTGCACAGTTTGAGGGAAGAATTCCAAAAGAAGAAGAGGTTGCAGAGAAAGATAAGACCCTTGAACCTGACCCTATTTTGAATGAGGAGCCTTTCTTGAAGGCATTAAAAGCTTTGAGTGGAAAAGAACTTGAAAGTATACCACTTCTTAGTGGAAAGATGGAACCTGACCTAGTCATGGACTGGATAGAAGGCATGGAGAATCACTTTGAGTGTGATGGAGTCACAGAAGCTCAGAAGGTGAAGGTTGCTAAGTCAAGATTGAGAGGATCAACTTTGACATGGTGGAAATTTGTTCAGACTGAGAGGGAGAAAGAAGGCAAGTAGGCCATATCAACTTGGAAAGGAATGGTTGCTAAGGTAAAGGAAGCATATATTCCAAATGATTATGAGATCCAACTTCACAAGAAGAGACAGAGTCTAAGGCAGAAAGATCAAGATGTCAACACCTACACTGAAGAGTTTCAGAAGCTTTTCTTGAGATCAAATGTGACAGAGGATGAGAGGTTGAAAGTGGCTAGGTACCTTAATGGTTTGAAATGGAACATTCAAGAAGAGATGGCTCTTTTGAGTCCTAAAACAGTCCACCAATGTTATCAGCTGGCTGTAAAGATTGAAGAGATGAACAAAAGAAAGTATGATCAGCCCTCTAAAGGCAGAGGCAAGGGCAAAGATCAAATAGGACAGCGTGGAGGTTACCAAGGAAGAGGTAGTGATCAAAGAAGCCAAGGTGAATCTAAGCTCACTGAACATGGAGGTGAAACATCTTCAAGAGGAGGTTTTAACAGAGGAAGAGGACCTCAAGGAGGTTCAAATAGGGGAAGAGGAGCAGGCAGAAGTAACTCTTACTTTGCCACCATGAAATGTTATCACTCCAATTAGCTAGGTCACCCTGCTTATAGGTGCCCAGAGAAAGCATCCTCTTCTAGCAATGAGAAAAGAGTGGCCTATGCACAAGAGGATACCATAAGTGTCAAATCACCTGAGATCAGTCATATAGAATCTAAAATTGGAGAGAGTCTGATGTTTAATAGAGTGTTGATCAGACAACCGGTCAAAGAAGAACCCAAGCAAAGGAGAGCTTTGTTTAGAGCAAGGTGTAAGATATGGGAAAGGTATGCAAGGTCATTGTAGATTCTGGTTCTACAGATAATATAATCTTTGAGGAGGTAGTAACTAAGCTGAAATTGCAGAAGGTACCTCATACCAACCCCTACAAGGTCACATGGCTGAATAAAGGGCAGAGTGTTTTGGTGAATGAGCAGGTCATAGTGAAATTTTCAATTGGAGGCTATAAAGACAAGTTGGTTTGTGATGTACTACCCATGGATGCATGCCATCTTTTGCTTGGCAGGCCATGGTAGTATGACAGAGGTGCTATATATCATGGGAAGGAGAACACCATTGAATTCAAGAAGGATGGAAGAACCTTCAAGCTTCAGTCATTGACTGAGGATGATGAGGGGCAGTCCAAGGTGCCAAACATCATGTTGAGTAGTGGTAAAGAGTTTATCAACAATCTATATCAAGGAGGTGAAGGTTATGTGGTTTTAATGCAGTCCAAGGAGGAAGAAAAGGCTGAAAGGATAGTCTTACCAGAAGCAGTCCAAAATTTCCTTGATAAATACAAGAGCATAGTGAGTGATGGAACACCTGCAACTCTACCACCAAAGAGAGAAATAATTCATCAAATTGACATCATACCTGGAGCCTCATTGCCTAACAAAGTCGCATACAAGCTTACCCCTGAGCAGAACCAAGAGGTGGCTAGGCAAGTGGAAGAATTGTTGGGTCAAGGTCTGATTCAAAAGAGTATCAGCCCATGTGCAGTCCCAGTGGTTTTGGCAACAAAAAAAGGTGGTAAGTGGAGATTATGCATTGATTCTAGAGCAATTAATAGAATCACAATTAGGTATAGGTTTCCTATTCCTAGAATTGAAGACTTGATGGATTGTCTTGGAGGTGCAAAATTCTTCACCAAGTTGGATCTTAAGAGCGGGTATCATCAAATCAGAATCAAGGAGGGTGATGAATGGAAGACAACCTTTAAAACAAATGATGGTTTGTATGAGTGGAAAGTGATGCCATTTGGCCTCTCAAATGCCCCTAGCATGTTCATGAGACTAATGAATGAGGTGCTTAAGGATTTCACAGGGATCTTTGTAGTAGTCTACCTTGATGACATACTGATTTTTAGTAAGACATCAGAAGAACATTTGAAGCATGTGGAGATGGTACTTAAAAGGCTACAAGAAGAACAGTTGGCAATCAACCTTGAGAAGTGTGAGTTCTTCAAACAAGAACTTGTGTATCTAGGCTTTGTAGTATCCCAAGGAATGTTGAAGATGGATCCAAGCAAGGTGGAAGCCATCCTAAACTGGCCTACACCAACCACAGCAACAAGGGTAAGGAGCTTTCATGGTTTAGCTCAGTTTTATAGGAAGTTCATCAGGAATTTTAGTGGTATATGTGCACCAGTCCTAGATACTATTAAAGGTGGTATGAAAACAAAGTTTAAGTGGACTCAAGAGGCTGATAAAGGATTTGAAAAAATGAAACAAGAAGTGGCAACACAACCTATCATGTTATTGCCTAGTTTTGATAAATTATTTACAGTTGAGTGTGATGCAAGTGGAGTAGTAGTAGGAGGAGTCCTTAGTCAAGAAGGTAGGCCTGTAGCCTTTTTTAGTGAAAAGCTCAATGAAGCCAAGCAAAAATACTCCACCTGTGATTTGGAATTATATGCTTTAGTGCAGTCCCTTAGGAAGTGGAGGCATTATCTATTGCCCAAGGAGTTTGTGGTCTTCACAGATAACCAGGCACTCAGTTACATCAACACCCAAGAGAAGCTAAGTAATAGACACTTGAAATGGATGGAATACATCCAAGCTTTCACTTTTACAATCAAGCACAAGAAGGGGAAAATGAATAAGGTGGCAGATTCATTAAGCAAGAGGATGTTGATAGTGCAAGAAATACAGCTGAAGAGCATTGGATTAGAGAGTTTCAAAGACCTCTATGGTGATGATGAAGACTTTTCAGAAGCCTACAGGGTATGCTCTGATTTTGAGAATCATTTTCATAGTTAGTATGTTGAGTATACTTTGCAAAATGGATTGTTATTTAAGGGTAATTTGTTATGTGTCCCAAGAGGATCAATGAGGGAAAATCTAATTCAAGAGAAACATAATGGTAGTCTTAGTGGGCATTTTGGAATAAATAAAACTTTAGAGCTGGTACAAAGGTTCTATTTCTGGCCTAAGTTGGCAAGAGATGTTAGGAAATATGTGGAGCAGTGTGCAGTTTGCATGAAAGCCAAAGGGGGAGCCAGCAATGCACGTTTGTATCAACCTTTACCCATTCCCAATAGACCATGGTAGTGTGTTAGTATGGATTTTGTGGTAGGACTCCCAAAGACTAAGGCAGGGTTTGACAATATTTATGTAGTTGCGGACAGATTTAGCAAGATGAGTCACTTTATCCCTTGCAAGACTACACATGATGCAAGTTACATAGCCCATCTTTTCTTCAGGGAGATAGTAAGGATCCATGGATTTCCATTAAGTATTGTTTCTGACAGGGATGTGAAGTTTATGAGTCACTTTTGGAAGACTCTATGGAGCAGATTGGGAACAAATCTGTCTTTTGGATCAGCTTACCATCCTCAGATCGATGGTCAAATAGAGGTGGTTAATAGAGTGCTAGGTAACCTATTGAGGTGCTTAACTAAAGAATATGGACAGACCTGGGATATGGTGATTTCTCAACCTGAGTATGCCTATAATGACAATGTAAATAGAACTACAGGGAAAAGTCCATTTGAAGTGGTGTATGGGATGCACCCAAGAGGAATTTGTGAGCTCAGAGACCTTGGATCTTAGGAGAATAGGAGTGGAAATGTAGAAGACTTTAGTCAGACCATGAAGGAGATTCATGAGCAAGTTAAGAAGACAATTACAGCAGCAACACAAAAATTGAAAGATAAAGTTGATGTGTCAAGGAGAGATGTGCAATTTGCAGTAGGTGACTATGTTATGGTCCATCTTAACAAATCAAGGTTGCAGAAGGGAATGTCAACCAAAATGCAGATGAAAAGAGTGGGACCATGCAAGGTGTTAGCCAAATATGGCAAGCATGCATACAAGGTAGAATTACCACCAGATTTGGGCATATCTCCAGTGTTTAACGTTGTTGATTTAATCAAGTATAAGGGAACAGTCAGTGATGAAGTTCAGAATAGTTAAGAAATCTTTAAGGATATCAGTAATATACCCCTTCCTAATCAAGAGAAGCCTCAGGCAGAGAAGATCTTGGAGTCCAGGGTGAAGAAGGCAACCAGACACAAGGTCTACATGGAACACCTTATCAAGTGGAGGAACAAACATGACTCCGAGGCTACCTGGGTTGAGGAAGCTGATTTTAAGAAGCTAGGCATTGATCTATCACTGATATCACCTCAAGTTCCTTGATCTTTGTGCAGAGAGGGGGAGAATGGTGCAGGAGCACCTAGCAAGGTTTATGCTTCATTTTTGAAGTTTTTGGTTATTGCTCATTTTGTTGTGCTTTTTAAGGTCTTTATTACCATCTAGATTTTGGTTGAGGACCTTTTGGTTCTTAGGTAAAAGTTGAATAAGTTTGGAAGCTTAAGGTTGGGTTATTTTCCTTCATTAGACTAAGATTACTAAACACACTGTGTTTTGCAACTGTGAGTTTTTGGCCGTTCTTAGGCTTGGAGAAGTAAACCTAACTGATTCTTTACATTGTAAAAGAGTTTTCTCAACCTTTGATAGAGGTTGGATGTTTTTGAGCATGGCAGTTTTGATGTGAATAGAAGGAGACAATGATTTTGATGTGAAAAATTCTGCTTTTCCTGTTCTTGGCCGCGTGATTGCTGCTAAATGAATTAGAGAAGGAATTTTAAGCTCTTTGTAGTATTTGTTTGGTTCAATAGCTAGGGATTTCATCACTTTCATCTATCTTGTAAATATTGTGTTCTTCTTTGTCTTGCTATTTTGACTGGTAAATTCCATAAAGTGGAGTTTTAGTTTGTTTCCTGTTCGTACCAGGAAGTATGGGCATTGTGGAAGCAAGGAAAAACTCCATCCTTGTAAATAATGTAGATATAGGGTTAGTAAAAGGTTCAAGAAGCATGCCAGTGACTGTTCCTACGCAAGCTTGAAAGCCCGGCAAGGAAAGACAGTCAAAGGCTAAACCCTAACGTAACAGGGGTGTGACTTTATTGATATTCAAAGATGTATGGTGAATGTAGGGAGCTTTGAGAAGATGTGGAAAGAAGAAAAAAGTCTCAATAGTACATTTGAGATTAGAATATGCTGAACAGAGCAAGAAATGGTCTAAATAAACCCTAGTTCTTGCCAAAGTCTGATTTGCACCTGTGTACTGACTGACAAGGTCCCAAACCCCAAAAATCCTTTAGTGCTTGGAAATTGAGCCAAGGTGTCAGAAGGAAGTTTGGCACAAACTATTGCAGGAGAGAAGTTCTGAACTGTTTTATTGTGTTGAGAGGGCTAAAAGTTGCTCAAGGCTTGTAGCCCTACCCAAACCCTAAAATAGGGATTTTAGGAAAATGATGTAGAATTGGAGTTTGGTGTTTGTCCAAGCACCTATAAAAGATGATTTTGGAAGCCTTGGAAGGTGTGACACACCCCTGTAATAGAGTTAGGAAACATTTGAGAATGGTTAGTCTTTAAGGTGATTAAGGGCTACGTGGTGAAAGAGAGGAAGAGCATCAAGTTAGGCTTAGTGAATGTTTCAAAACTTGATAGCAGGGTTGGCAGGGAGGACCAGGGGTGCCTAATAACCTTTAGGACCTATAGGTTGAGTGGTGGAGAGAAACACCAAGGGGTTATCAATTAGAGACCCAGAGCATTGAGCCAATGATTGACTCAGTACCAACCCTGTCCCTATCACTTTTCATAGGCTGCCCGACACATTGAAGGCAACAAAGGAAAGACTAGAAAAGCACAGGCAATAGAAACTTGGCTATGGTGGTTATATGAAATTAGCCGCACAAATTGTAAGTATCAATAAATGAAATATTGCATCCAAATTATAATAAATTGAAAACAATTTTGGTTTTATCACACCATAGAAGCAAAATTCATGATCTTATGCAAAAATGCAGGGCTCTGAATTCAACAGAGTTCCCATGGAAGAGGAACTGAAGATTTCCTTCCAGCAAGGCTATGGAGCCATTGTTGTACACCTAAGAGTCTTGACGAGGCAAACACAATCTTCCATTGCATCTGACACGCAGGTAAATAAACTCAATAAATTTTATTTAAAATTGAATACTTGTGCAATCTATTCAATATTAATTTCCACCATAAAGTAATTACATGCCTATTTGTTTTAAACATTCAAGCAATGATAATATTGCACATGACATTGGAATGCAGCCTGGTGAGGGTGGAGCACAACATGCATGAAGGTCATGGTGTGCATCCTAGTACTTTAGAGCATGTAGAGCATGATCAACATGTTGAGCATGATCGGGCTAGAGAAGATCTGAACATGATGTGGCCCCATCGGTAAAGAGGACCACTCTAAAGTTCTTTTAAACATATTTAATTGCAATTGGTGTATTAATTAATGTAACCTTTAGGTGTTTCAACTTTAGAGCATGTAGAGCGTGATCAGTGAGCATGATCAGGCTAGAGAAGATCAGGAACATGATGTGGCCCCATTAGGTAAAGAGGACCACCCTCATGTTCTCTTAAACATATTTAATTTCAATTGGTGTATTAATTAATGTAACCTTTCGTGTTTCAACTGCAGATCAGGATTTAGATGGTGTTCAACATGTTGAGCATGAGTCTATAACAAAAGTTCAGGAACATGATGTGGACCCATCAGGTAAAGAGAACCACTCTAATGTTCTTTTAATTAATGAAATACTTGTAACAATAATAATAAAACATATCGTTTAACATTTCTTTCTTATTGCAGAGACCCCCCTTGCAGGGCATCCACGTCATGAGCAGATGACTAGTTACATTAAGATCACAAGCAGAGGGAGAACAACTAAAGGGGGGAAAAATATTGATTTAGAAAATGATACTCCACTTTAGCTTTATGTAGCTTTCAAAAAGAAACAAAAAAAAAGTGATTGTAATCATATCATAACAACCATATTTTTGATAATATTTAAAAACTAAAAGAATGAATACTATATGTTAATGAATGAATGTGAATATGTTAATTAATGAATGTTATATGTTAATGAATGAATGCTATATGTTATTAATGGATGAATGAATGTTATATGTTATTGACAAAGTTTCTATAGCTACAACGAAGGTTTCGTCATAACTCCTTGCCCATTTTGTTGCAATTTTGATGAGCTTTTGGTGTTGTTTCCATGCTACTACTTTCCCATTTCGTCGCACTTTCGATGAACTTTTGGTGTTCTTCCGACGCTACTCCTTTCTCTTTTCGTCACAATTTTGACAAACTCTTGGTGTTGTTTCGACGCTACTACTTGCCTATTTCACCACACATTCGATGAACTTTTGGTGTTGTTTCGACGCTACTCCTTTCCCATTTCGTCGAAATGGTGACAAACGTCTGGTGTTGTTTCGATGCTACTCCTTGCCCATCTCATCAAACTGGTGATGAACTTCTGGTCTAATTCATTGGTGGATACATGAAGAGTTCGTCGATATTCCGATGAAATTCTGAGCCATTTCACGATGTCGACGACCGACGATTCTTCGCTGTTATTTCAACGTTTAATTCAATGTCGGCCTTTCGACGAAAGAAAAGCGACGCAAATATTTTTGCCATTTCGTCGCTTTTCTGACAAAGATTTTTCAAATGATCGACGAACGACCGTCGAAAAATGGTGTCAAATTCACTAGTGGCATATAGATAAAAAATAATGGTTTCAAAAACTACAAGCATTCTGCAGGTAAGAGAATAATATGTAGGACAACACATGGACTAAAAGTGTTAATCATGGTCTAATGCACCATGTAAGAAATGGCCAACTTAGAGAAACCTGAAGATAAAGAACAATTAATTTCTCTATATATCTTGAAAGCATAGCATTTGAAAACATAATTAAAATAAAAAACTCACATGGGAAAATGTATGTCCCAGACATAATGTTGCTCTTAGGTCACTTTCTTTTTCATCCAATGCCACAACTTTAGCTTTGATTTCACATGACTGCTTGATGGAATATGCCAAAGCATGTGGGTCCCTACACATCACATAGTAAAACAGTTGTCCATTGAGAACATATAAATTATATGAAAATTTTCTTTGGAATGAAGCTCAAAATACCTTGCTAGGATAGCATTCATGTTTTTTTCTTGTAACTCAAAGAATTTAGCATATCTGACAAGACCGGACTTGATAGTTTCACCAATACTAGAAGCTAGTTCTCTATTAGGTAATGTATGCAGTATAACTATGTCTATTAGTACACACTGAGGTTGGAAAAATGCACCAATCATGTTCTTTCCAAGAGGATGATTTATTCATTTTTTTCCACCAACTGAAGAATCAACTTGTACACATAAGTAAGAAGGGATTGCACATATATTAACAGAGAAAAATGCTCCAAAACTAAGAGGAAAACAATTAAGTAGGAAGTCAAGCAATAAGCGAACCTAAGACATCATGTTGTTGAAATCTGAATGAAATTTACTCTGTGTAGGAAGGAAGAAGCAACAAAAACATTTTTAAGTATCTAATAGCTCTAAACCCCCATATTTTTACATCCACTTTTCATTTATTGTGAATATATTGAAGGAACAACTATATGATGACTAGTTTTGGTTCCACTCATTTTTCTTTAATTATTCTTTGGTAGAGTTTTGTAATATTTTTCCTACAAATTCTACCCATTTTTCTCATCGGCATCGTTGAGAGGATGACACAATTTGTGTAAAATCTAGAGGTAAGTCACTTGCCATGATTTCAGTGATTTTTTAAAAATTTGTACAAGGCTAGATTAGTTTATGTTGTGTTTTATTTCATTCTAATCTAGATATGTTGTTTACAGAGGCTTTCCAAGTGTTGCTTCCATTTACTTGGATCACATTCATTGTGGAGCTGCCCAACTAAAATTTTCAAAGCCAAAGGAAAGCCACTACACATTCTTATGAACGGGCTAAACTAAATAGGGGAAAATAGTTTCAGAGTATGTTTGTTAAAATGAAAACTATGTCCAAAAGATTAGGGCAAAAGAAGTCTTCTCGGTGGGAAACGTGCTGCTGGTAAGACTAGAATCACCAAGTAAAGAAAAGAAACAAGATAAGCAGAGAATACCCATACCTTGAGCCATCTTTTGGTAGCAATCTGGATGAGAAGACAACAATTGACATTTTCACCAATACCAAAAGCTAGTTCTCTATTTGGTAATGTATGCAACATATTTGTGACTATTAGTACACATTGAGGTTGGAAAAATGCACCAATCATGTTCTTTCCAGAGGGTGATTTATTCAGGTTTTCCACCAACTGAAGAATCAACATGTACCCATAAGTAAGAAGGGATTGCACATATATTAAAAAAGAAAAATGCTCCAAAGCTAAGAGGAAAATATTTAAGTAGGAAGTCAAGCAATAAGTGAACTTGAGACATCATGTTGTTGAAATCTGAATGAAATTTACTCCATGTAGGAAGGCATAAGTAACAAAACCATTTTTAATTATCTAGTAGCTCTAAACAACAATATTTTTACATCCACTTTTCATTTATTATGAATAGATTGAAGTAGGAACTATATGGAGACTGATTTTGGCTTGACTCATTTTTCTTTAATTCTACTTTGGTAGGGTTTTGTAATATTTTTCTTGCAAATTTTGCCTATTTTTCTCATCGGAATCTTTGAGAGGACAATACAATTTGTGTAAAATATAGAGGTAAGTCACTTGCCATGATTTCAGTGATTTTTTTTTTGAAAATTTGTACAAGGCCAGGTTACTTTATGTTGTGTTTTATTTCATTCTAATCCAGATCTGTTGGTTATAGAGGCTTTCCAAGTGTTGCTTCCATTTACTTGGATCACGTTCATTGTGGAGTTGCCAACTAAAACTTTCAAAGCCAAATGAAAGACACTACACATTCTTATGAACAAACTAAACTAAACAAGGAAAAATGGTTTCAGAGTATGTTAAAATGAAAACTACAACAAAAAAATTAGGGCAAAAAAAGTCTTCTTAGGAAACTCGCCGCTAGTAAGACTAGAATCACCAAGTAAAGAAAAGAAACAAGATAAGGAAGTAATTCCCATACCTTGAGCCATCTTTTGGTAGCAATCTAGTTGAGAAGGAAGCAATTTAAACATAAGCACCAATGGTGAAATTGTGGTCTTGTATCCTCTATGAAGTAACAAAGAAGTGTTGTCCAAGATCTCTTCGTCTGTAAGAGATTTCCCATTTTCATCTCTAAATGTTAGAAAAATAGAGATCAAATCTTGATTAGGAGATGTCGTTCTCGCATGGAGATCACTCCTCTATTTGATCTTGAAGGAATAATCAATTTTTCGAGCTCTAGCCATGCTTGCAAAGGTTTCCATGAGGGTTTCAGAGTATGTCAAAATGAAAACTATGACAAAAAAATTAGGGCAAAAAAAGTTTTCTCAGGAAACTTAGCCAAGAAAAAAGCCTTTTGGAAACTCGCCACCGACCAGTGCCAAGAAATCTATTTCATGGCTAGGTTGACAAAAAAAATGGCAAAAATGGGGGAAAATTTCACACAAAATAGCCTATCGGCTAAATATCATTTTTTAAACACAAGGATTATAAATTATGAAAAAGTGAATTTCATGTAGTCAGGAATACATGGTCTTCATTTTGGCATATATTTGTGTCCCTATTTATGAAGTTTCGAACAAGACCTACGTTACTAGGCTACTTCATTTTTCTTTTATGAAAATTGACATGTGATTCCCCCTATTAACATTAAGGAGTGTTAGAAAATAATGTTATTAGGGATCATACCCTTATAAAATTTATATAATGTTCTAATATAAGGTTGTTAAACCTTATATACTATATGTTTTATTAAGCATATCCCATTTGAAATAATTATAGTGTAATAACTATTCGATCATTAAAGCTCCCCCAGAGAAAAGTTCTTCACGTCATCATGGAGTATATAGCTCTGGATGGTCATTTCACTAGGGCCTACGGCTATCATTTTTCCTTGCTCAACCATTTTTGTTATAAGGTCAGGGTTTCTCTTCCCCACTATCTTCTTTGTTCCTTAAGAAAGAGTCTGGATGACCATAAGAAAAACCCAAAAAGATATCCTATTTTGCATACTAGTTTGATTAGGTTAATTGTTGAACATTTTTAAAATATGTCAGCCCCTGCTAAGTTGGTTGCTTCCCTGGAGTCCGAGGAGGATGATACTAAACCTAGTTGTTGAGGAAATTTTCCCAATTTGAGCCCGGTGAGGATGGTCCTAAGTCCGCCCTATGTTTAGATTGGCAAGAAAACTCAAATCCATAATCCCCAGTCTGTTAAAGCCTGCCCTGCTTCTAAGCCTGGAAGCTCTACTCCTAAAACCAGAGGTGCTAGAAAGAATCTACCAGTCAAAAACCTTGTCTCTTATTATGAAGACTCTCCTGATTCTAAGGATTTTGGCGTTAACAATAATTCATCCTCTATTGTCCCATCATCGGATAGAGATGTTAGAATTGGATCCCCTGGAGCCTCTGACCCTACAAAAAATTGCTTTAATCTTGATAGGGAACCCTCTACTGACTTCCTGGGCATAGCTAGGAATAATGTGATGGACCATTTCAGAATTTCGAAATGGGCCTTTCATGAAATCAATGATCTGAAAATAAAAAATTGGGCCCTCTAGAGTAAATTGGAAGAAATGAGAGCTAAGGTTTCTGTGTTAAGCAAGAAGGATGAAGAGAGTAAAAATCACAGTGCCAATAAAGAGATCCAGAACAATGTGGGAAAGAACAGAAGGATTGCAACTGATATTAAATGTTTCATACAAAATTTGAATATGGAATTGTATCAATTTTTTGCTAATAATATCAACCAACAACAATACACAACTACTACACAAACCCAAAAAGAAACTACAAATTGGAAGCAATTGTTGAAAACCAAATCACAACATACAACTCAAAAATGAAAATTGTTGTTCTGGATAGTAAAGTACACAAGAATAATGTTTTAGACATGCCAATATTTTTTACTAAAACCAATAAGAGAAAATTGATATAAAAATTGTGCTAAGAAAACCAAACTACACTATTGCCAATTGTTTGATGAAATGCACACCCAAAACTTTAACATTTAGCACTACTACAACTTTTGGATGAAATTTCTCTAAAGATCCTCAAAACCACTATCTTTGAGCCATTATCTCCTTGGTTTATCAGCCTTGGAGATCTCTTCTCACTTTGGTTTATCAACCTCTTCAGGATTCATAACCTTTGAAAGGAAAACATAAGCATAGAATGAATGAACTCTTGAGAGGAAAATGCTTAATATGAAATTCATTTCCAACAAACATGGGCTCCCAAAATAGCATGCCAAAGTGAGGAATCTTACATGCCAAGGTTGCAACTCCCAAAGCTATTAATTAAACCACTATTAAACACTCCACTCCAAATTTCCAAAAAGAACCATTAATTGCACCATTAAAACCAAATCACAATTAATTAATTTTTTCCCAAAAATCCATGCCCACCTTGGGCCCCAATATTGAATTTTGAATATTTTCTAATTTTCCAGCAAGAGTAATTTAATTAATTAATTTTGGAAAACCAACTTTCTCGGTTCATATGTAGGACTTGCTATTTTAGGAAACTGGGATTTTGTATAAATAGAAATTGCTAAATTTAGAAAGGGGAGATGATAAGTCCTCCCTCCCAGAGATTGCTCAATGTTTCTTATGTTTCTTAGCTTCTTCTCTCTTATTTCCAAAACCATTTTAGGTATCAAGATTAGATTTCCTGAGTCATCATCTAAAGGTGGCATTATCAAAGAAGTCAAAATTTGTTGTCCCACCACTTTCTTCAAACATGAAACATGAAAAACATTGGGTATTTTGCAACTCGGTGGAAACTCCTACTCATAGGCTACTTCCCCAACCTTCTTGATGAATTTGTAAGGTCCATAGAATTTTGGCTTGATATTTTTTGCTCCACTTTTCTTTAGAGGATTTTCTTATATGGCTGCAACATCACAAAAACTAAGTCACCAACCTCAAAAAATCTCTCTGTTCTCTTCTAATCTGCATACAACTTTTGTTGATCTTGAGCATGGTGTAAATTGTCTTTAAGAGACTTCAGAATCACTTGAGCATGGTGGAAGCAATAAATTTGACCAAAAGAAAGAAAATTATAACCATAGAGAGCACAAAAATGGGATATTCCAATGAACATGTGGTGAGAGGTGTTATGACAATACTCTCCTAAATGCAACCATTTCACCCAAGTACCTTTTTGATTTAAAATATAATTCCTCAAATATCCTTATATCCGCTTATTGACAATTTATGTTTGACTATCCATTTGGGGATGATAGCTTGTATTGGGTGTGAGTTTCATGCCTATCAAACGAAACAACTCCTTCCAAAAGGAACTAAGAAACCTATTGTCCCTATTACTAACGATGTTCCTTGCAAAGCCATGTAATCTAAAAATATCTCTGAATAATAATTTTGTTACTTGGGATTCTTTAAATTCATATGTGATAAGAAATAGATGTGTATATTTTTTCAATCTATCAACCATAAGAAATATGTAGTATATACTTTTTTCTTTAGGAAAACCTATGATGAATTCCATAGAGATGCTTTCCCACTTATACTAAAGAATTGGAAGTGGCTGAAGTAAACTAGTTGGAAAAATCTACTCACCCTTATTTTGCTAAAAAACTATACATTCTCTGATGTGTGTGGGTATTTATTCTTTCATTCCCTTCCAATAAAACCTCTCCCAAACTTTCCTATATGTCTTATAATATGCTTGATGGCCAGCCAAAGGAGTGTCATGAAAATATCTCAACTTCTCCTTAATTTTTGACCCTGGTACCAAGTGTATCATGTTCTTGTAGTGGATTAATCCATCAAAAATGGTGTACCTATCATCTTCCACTTTCTCATGGGTGAGTACAAAAAGATGGGAGGCCAAAAAGGGGTCTTAAGTGGCCACCTTTTTTCTAAAATCAAGAAATACTAACCTTGGATGTGAAAGTGAGGATAGTTACACTCAAAACTTTTAGATGCAACAAAAACAAGGATCATAGTGATCTAAGTCTACTTTCAAAAGTACTATTTAAAAAAAAAAATGGTAGAGATTAAGAGGTTCAAAAGAAGGAGCCATAGATATTGGTTCTATTTTTGTCAAAAAAATATAACATAGCAACTTTCGTGGCTCCCTCAAAAGGGTAACATTTTTTTGGTATTTTTAAAATTGTTTCGGTGAGAAATTAGCTAATAGCATGTAGTTGATATCCAATTTTTCTCATAATTTTTTAATGAATATTTGATTTTTTAATAATTTTCAAAGTGGACACATAGATTGAAAAATAGAATTTTGGCTATGCTACCCCTATAAATTTTGAAAAATAATTGAAAATCATTTTTTAAATATGTGTAGAATGGAGTCTAGTTTCTAAAAATTTAATTTATTTGAAATTTCAATGAATGGTTAATTTATAACGAAAAAAATACCAAACAACAGTTTAAAAAATAAAATAGACCAAAAAAAAAAGAAATTAAAGATAAAAGGCTTAACATTGTCAACATGTGAAAAAAATTACATTGTTAAATAGCTAAGAGAGAGCCTAACAATACCTAGGTGTTCGATTTGTTCAAACTTGAAACATGTGCAAACCTGATGGTTAACACATGCGATTATGTGAAATCTTGTAGAATATGCAAAAATACGTCTTTGGATGTTGGAAACACTCCAAGCCTTTGGGTTGGTAATCCAAGCAAATGCCAAGCCTAAGGCTTAGGGATTCCCAAAGTAAGGAATAACATGAGCACATTATAACGTGAGCACATTATAACGTGGACGCATTATAATGCATTCGCATTATAACACGCTCATGTTATTTCATGGTTTTGACATAATTTTTTTGTTTTTGCTCAAGAGTTGCCTAAGAAAAACATTTAATGTGAGTACATTATAACACATTCGCATTATGTCTTTCTTTGTGTTAAATTCTAGTCTATTAAATCTATGTATGCTTGTATGACATGTATGTATGTATGTACGCTTGTATGTATGTATGCCTGTATGTATGTATGTATGCATCAGTGTAAGTATATGTATGTATATGTATGTGTAAGTGTGTATGTATGTATATATGTATATCATTGTATCTATATGTATGTATATATTAGTGTAAGTAAGTATGTATGTATCTATGTATGTAAGATTGTATGTACATATGTATGTATGCTTGTATGTATGTATTTATGCATATATGTATGTATGTCTTCTTATATGTATGTATGCATTTAGAGGGAGGGAGAATTTTAAGAGAGAGAGTTTTCTATGTAGGGTGGGAGGGATAGACCTGAGAGAGAGAGAGAGGGGTGGGAGGGAGAGACTTGAGAGAGAGGGAGAAAGTGATATCTAGTTATGTAGGTAGGGTTCCTTAAGGAGAGACCTGAGAGAGAGAGAGGGGGTGGGAGGGAGAGGAGAGAGAGGGAGAGAGGGAGTGGAGGGGTTTGAGGACTTGAAGATAGAAGAAGAGAGAGAGAGAGAGAGGGAGTGGGAGAGAGAGAGAGAGAGAGAGAGAGAAAGAGAGAGAAAGAGAGAGAGAGAGAGAGAGAGAGAGCCACCTAGGTGAGCCCCAGAGGAGAGACTTGGGAGAGAGAGGGAGGTGGTAGGGAGACCCCAGGAGATAGGGAGAGAGAGTGGAGTGAGAGAGAGATAGATATTCATATGTAGGGAGAATGGAAGAGAGAGGGGGGTGGAGGGAGAGACGGAGAGAGAGGGAGTGGATAGGAGATAGAGGAGGAGAGACCGAGAGGGAGAACGAGAGAGGGAGAAAGAGAGGGAGAGAGGGGGCTGGAGAGAGACGAAAGAGGGAGGAAGGTGGAGGGAGGAAAGAGAGAGGGAGAGAGAGGGAGCCAAATACATGGCTGGAGTGGATCCAGGATAGAGGAGGAGATTATCCAGGGTAGGGCCGATGGAGACCTGAGAGAGAGATGTGGGCAATGAAGGAGACCAAGAGATATGGAGGAGTGGAGAGATGGGGAGGGGAGAGAGGGCAGAGAGAGAGGGAGGAGAGAGGGAGGGAGAGAGATAAAGGAGTGTGAGAGAGAGAGAGAGAGAGTTAACTAGGCAGGGTGCTAGAGGGAGAGACTAGGGAGAGAGAGGGAGTGGGAGAGAGGGAGTGTGTGAGAGAGAGATTAGGGTTTATGGTTTAAGAGTATAGGATTGAGGGATAATGATGTAACA
This sequence comes from Sequoia sempervirens, assembly GCA_007258455.2. Classification (NCBI taxonomy): domain Eukaryota; kingdom Viridiplantae; phylum Streptophyta; class Pinopsida; order Cupressales; family Cupressaceae; genus Sequoia; species Sequoia sempervirens. The sequence goes on along the minus strand of VDFB02213061.1, from coordinate 5,100 downwards.
CATGAATCTAAATGGTCCACTTTTAAAAGAAGGTAATTTCAACAGGTTGTTCTAAATTATGTTGTTCTATCAAAATTCAACTGCATAGTTTTTTAGTCAAACTCATTGACCCATATTTCATGAGTAGTGGCTCACACGAACCCATCTCTCATGAGCATGAATAGTCCACTTAGCACTCAATGCATCTAGGTGATGCTCACAAGGTGAAGCACTAGAATTCTTGGGAGGTCACCCATCCTAGTATTACTCCAACCTAGAAATATCACACTGATTTAGCTTTCTATCCATTTACAAAACATCCAACAAGTTTTGTGAGTTATGACCCATTCATAATAGAGCCCCTTTAATTTTTTCCATTATTAAATCATTTGAGATTTTATCTATAGTATAGTATCATTGACAAGAAACCATTCTAAAGACACAATGAAAATATAAATGACACATAATAGATATCATTCAGAACATGAAAATATCATCCACCCAAACATGTTACCATTCAGAACTAACATACAAAGTCTCTAAAATATAGGCAATGTCAAACAAGATAAAATGCAAGAGATGTCAAAAGATGGAATTCAAACATGGTGACATCAAGGTTTTTTGACTGGCTAAAACCACTGGGACATACAATATGCAACTACTTAATCAACAATTTTAAACAACAATGCCATGTTCTTTCTTCATAGTTATTATTTCATACTAACAAAATTTCATGTAGCTTATTTATCTACCTACACCACCATGTCTATAAATATGTCACATTTGATCCTAACATCCGATACTATGAAAGCTTGATAATTATAGTTATTTAATATTTATCAGTTATCCTTGACTATCTCTATCTCTCTCTTAATCACTCCATCTCTCTCTCTCCCTCTTCTATTTCACATGCCAATTACTCTTGATTTTCAATGTGCATTCCATTTATTCAATTTTTTGTTCGTTCTTTGTTCCTTTTTGTTGTTGGGTGTTCTTTCCTCTAAATCCATCATCTCTTTTTATTGAGGTTTTGGCTTTCGAAATGTTTTAGATCTAATTTCTATCCCATTGTGAGGTTTATAAAATTTTATATTTTTTGAACTTTGTTAAATGGTATCTCAGAACTAGGGTTTCCAAACCACACAAGGTTCAATCTTCTTGCATACATAACCAACTAGAGCAATAATTGCGCTGTAGTGCACGACATTCAATTGAGAACTTCTATTTGACTATCACTTTTTTTTAGCACTACAATAGTTTCCCACTAATCACTAAGACACCATATTTCGAGTAAAAGCACTTTCAGGGTTGAATGATTTCAAATGACATTTTAATCAATCTCCATCAACACTTGCTTTCCACATAATAAAATACATAATAAATTTTGAAACATTGTATCAAAAGTAGGATAAATTTTGAAATACAATATCAGAAGTAGAATAAATCTTAAAATTCAGACCCAGACCAACCTACCAGCACAAAGGGGTTGCCACATTCAGGCAATTTCCAAATTTATTTAAGCATTACCGATACAAAACCCCAGGTTTTGAGTACTTTTACAATGTGCCCTTGCAAAGTGGTAAAAATGGAATAGGAAATGCGACATTGTATTTTGGAAATCCTTTGTAGAACTCTCATATATAATGGATTATATTTTCACCACAACAATTCCCATTATTATATCAATGTAAATGTACTAACATTCTCCCAATGAAAATCATAATTAAATAGTAGAAAAGATCATACATGATTATTTGAAAAAACTTTAGTCTCCACATCATTTTTTTAGTTTTGGTTTCATACAACTTTAAGAAACATGGTTGTTAAGATCTAGCACTTGTAATAAATGTATCCAACACACACTTTTTTTAAGGATCGTCATTTTTTGATTGCCAATATATTGAACAAAATAAACCATTCAGCTAGTACCACCTATTTATGGCCCGCATATAACACCACCCCAATATGCATATCGTAGAACATTGAAGTAACCATAGAACATGTACAGACTTAGTTTAATGGTATGTAACATATCCAATAAACAACACAAAAAACAACTTAAGATTCCACAAAAAGATTAAAATGAGTAAACTGCAACTAGCATATTTTCTAGTGGCTTTAAAGTTTACCAGGTCAAACAAAAATCTTTAGGGAATATTACAAGATAAAAAATGTTTCCAAACTAAAAGCATACACTTGAGAATATCACTATATTATCATTACACAAACCACCTGAATGATCACAAGAAAACAAATCAATCTTGCAACATATCAAACATTTCAATTTTGATTATCCTTAAAAAAATCAATTAAAAAAATCAAGAAAATATTTTGATTTGTGAATTATAGTTAAAATATTGATAGATAGTAAAGATTAGATATTAAATAATTATGCAAATTAAAAGTATAAAATAACATACACCAATAAAATTTTGAAATTAACTAGAAGTTTTGGATAGCTTTATAAATATTACTTATTAATTAAAAATTAAATAATTTAGCAGATAGGCTTCTTATTGTGGACTCGCCAGTCCACAAGCCATCGGGATACCTGTCTCACACACGACATACCATTTTACAGTCGTATAAACCCCTTATTGTGCCAGAAACAGCTTGCTATTAAATAATTTGCCTAAGGTTGCTTGCATTGGTGGAGTGAGTAAATGCATATCAATCTATAGATCGATCTTGTACAGCTGTATTCTGCAACTAAATAAATGCAGATCATTCTTGCAGTAGATAAGTGATTTGGTTTGATCTTTTTCAGATATTTTATTTTCTTTTAATAATACTTACCAACTCCTATCGTCGCCTATAATTTCTTCGCCGCCTATAATGTGTATAAATACATTGCATACTATAAATGAGAAAACAAAACATGTTGTGGTTCCAGTTGGAAGAAGTGAAGCAAAGCAGGGATAATGGGTGGAGAGCATAAGAGAGCATAGGAATTAGATGTTTATGATTTAAGGGCTCTAACAGGAAGGTATACTACGGCTTGGCCAGGCTGAAAGGGCTCTACACTTTCGAATATGTTAGCCCGGCCAACGGAGCAACCGACGCGGCTAAGTATAAACTGCTGGCAGGTGATTTTGTGCATGCGTTTCTGTCTCTGCTGGTGTTTGCAGGCATATCTCTGTATGACAAGAACGTTGTGGGATGCTTCTACCCTACCCCAAAAGTGGAGACTGAGGAAGTTCTCAGCATGTTGCACGTGACCATCAGAATAGTCTGCTCCATGCTTATCGTTGTCTTACCCACCATGCGCCACAGAATCGGGTAGCCCGTCTCAAATCAATGTTACCTATATCTGGCTCAAATCATTGAATATCAAATTACTTCTAATGGGATCCTTCTTTTTTTACTTTTTTCTTGAAAAAACTATAAACTGTAACTATAAAGGTTTCTCAATTTACTTTTGAGGTAAATCCAATCCTGTTCTGTATTCATAAATTTTTTGAGATTTTGATATTTCAGATACAAAGTCTAGTCACCCTCCTTGTCCAAATAGTACAATCTGTGTCACAAATAGTTTCTAGCCGTAGCATCTTTTCAGTGTAATCTATTTAATTTCATGTGCTTGTGGCCTACATGGTATGAGGGTCCACTTTCCATGTAGACAATAGAGGCCCATAGAAGAATGACTACCAATCATTCTTAATCGCGAATCATCAAATTTCCCTTTTTATAGCTTCTGCATGTCACTTGGTAATCACCTTTTGTAGTGACTCTTGTAGATGGAAACTTGGAGAGTGTGGAGCTTCAAAGTTGACTGGAAGAATATACCTAATCAACATAATACATAGAAGATTCATACACAGAGACAAACTAGCTAGCCTTTGAGAGCAGAGAAATTTTACTGTTATAGTTTACACTTGGAAAAATATTTGTATATCATAATATTGAAGGCCCTAACCGAAGAGACCCTATTCAGCTAACCCACAATTCAAAGCTGACGAATTCCCTGCTGCAATAATTAAAGCTAATGTTTATTGCTTAGATGAAAATACTTTGTTGAATAGTGAAAGTTAAAAAATTTGGAAATATGGAAACAAAATATTAAAATCAATTGTAGAATAGAAGCCTTGGAGTCATGAGGACCTGGAGAGTGAATATGGGGTGAATATGGGGAGTGTGGTAGTTTAGACAACAACTTGGTTCATGGATGACAATGTAGCTCGCACTTCCATCTAAATGTGCTATGGTACTCTGTGCCTAGAAATGTACAATCCATACACAAAAATGAAAGAGGGCATGATATTGTTATAAAAACTTGCAAATAAATAACAACATTATAAAGCAAGAGGGCTATAGTAAAATTAAACATCTAAATAGACAGAGTTGCACAGAGATTTAATCAAATGTTCAAGGGGAAATAACAATAAAAGGAACTTGCAAACAAAATGAGAATAGCTATACCAGCAAGGAAGCTCAATAAAATAAGAAGAATTCCAGGTAGAGGGAGAAACTTCAATCCAAGAAGCCATACTAGGTATAAAAAATTATAGAGAGGAAGAAAACTTGCATGCCTCAGTCTTTCAAATATGAGAGGAAAGAACAAACTCGCTACAAGAAATTATCAGCTTAGGTGAGCATGGAAACAGATCTGAGAAACAAGTATCATAGCTTCTCCTTCTAACCAGACGCTGCCCTCTCTAGCACGTGTACTGGTACCTATATGATCTAGAATGAAAGAACAAAAATAGAAAAAGAAAGTGTGCCTTTTGAGACCAAACAAGAAAAGGTTACAAATTCTATTATGGTCTACATAGACCTATATCTCCTATTCTAGTCCCCTTTAGAAAGTCTTGAAATTGAATTAGCACAACAAATTTTTTAGAAATCTAGATGATCTAAATTATATTTACAGCTTCTCCAGACAGTTTGTTCTAGCCTATGCTATTGTGGATGCACCGCATCAAAAGCTCCCATTTCACACGGTTAGGCAATGGATACTGTTGAAGGAAAAACTTAAAAAACCATATATAATTCCAGTGTGTCCCCCTCACTATAGCCATATCCCTTACAAAGTGTTGCAGCCCCTGTTCTATCCTCAACACCTTAGACAATCAATTTTTTTGTTGAAACAGACTTACAAATATGAAAAGATAGGAAGATGCT
>VDFB02213060.1:0-18402 GCA_007258455.2 Sequoia sempervirens | reverse complement strand
TCTCTATCACTTATAATATTTCGGGGGAGGCCGTGTAGTCTGAAAACCTCCTTAAATAATATCTCAGCTACTTGGGGAGCTCTAAAGTCTATGGATATGGCTATAAAGTGTGCATACTTGGTGAGACTATCTACCACCACATAAATGCAATCTTTGGCTTGTACCTTAGGAAATCATGTTATAAAATCCATAGAGATGCTTTCCCACTTTTGGTTAGGAATGAGTAGCGGTTGAATTAGTCCTGCGAGAAATGTATGTTCTTTATTCCTCTGGCATACCATACACTCATTAGTATGTTTCAATACATCTCCCTTCAGTCCCTTCCATCTGAATCTCTCCCTAATTTGTTTGTAGGTTTTGAAGTACCCCTGGTGTCTAGATAATGGATTATCATGATAAGTTTTCAGAATCTCCTTCTTTAGCTGTGACTCTGGAGTGATGTAAATTCTATCCTTGTAAAGAATGAGGTCATCCATGATTTAGTATTCTCATCTTGTACTTTCCCTTCCATTAGGTCATTTGAAATTTTTTCTTTGGAATACTCAATAATTAGAGTTGTTCTCCACTTTGTGGATATTGTTGTCATTGAACCAAGCTGGGGTCTTCGTGATAGGGCATCTGCTACTATATTGTTTTTACCCTTCATTTATTCAATGTAAAAATTGTATGCTTGTAGCTTACCCAATTTTGTTGCCTATCATTTAAGTCCTTTTGGCTTAGGAAGAATCTAAGGTTGTTGTGGTTTGTTTTCATGATAAACCTCATGCATATTAGGTATTGTCTAAACTTTTCTAGGGCATGCATAATGGCTAGCATTTCTTTGTCATAAATTGAGTATTTTTTTTCTCTATCTTTGAGTTTCCCTCTTTCAAAAGCTATGGGATGTTTTCCTTGCATCAATACTACTCTGATGCCTTCTCCAAGCATCACAATATAATTCAAAGGGTAAGTTGAAATCAGGTATTTCCAATACAGGACATGTACTCATTGCTTCCTTTAGTTTCTCAAATGTTGCTTGTGCCTTCTCATTCCAAGAGAATGCTCCCTTCTTAGTTAGGTCAGTGAGTGGTGTAGTTGGTTTTGAGAATCCTTTTGCAAACCTTTTGTAATAGCTGCATAGCCCTAAGAATCCTCTGAGGTGGGTTAAGGTCTTGAATTTTGGCCAACTTTAGATTGCCTCAATTTTCTCTTCATCTACTCTTACCCCCCTAAGCACCGATTTTGTGCCCCAAGTATAAAATCTCCTCCATGCCAAACTCACATTTGGACAACTTGGAAAATAAAGAATGTTCCTTGAGTATGCCTAACACTTCATCTATATGTTTTAAGTGTTCCTCCCAGATTCTACTATAGATTAGTATGTCATAAAAAAAACCAATAAGAACTTCCTTAGTTGCTTTATGAAAATATGATTCATGTAGGATTGGAAAGTGACGGGTGCATTAGTTAACCCAAAAGGTAGGACAAGAAATTCAAAATGCTCATAGGTGCATCTAAAAGTTGTCTTTGGTATATCCTCCTCCCTTAATCTAATTTGATGGTAGCCTGATCTTAGGTCAATTTTTGAAAAATAGACTGCCCCATGATGTTTGTCAATAAGCTCATCAACTCTAGGAATAGGGTATCTATTCTTGGTTTTTTTTGGTTTAAAGCCCTATAGTTGATACACATCCTCAAAGTTCCATCTTTCTTCTTTGAAAGTACAAGTGATGAGGCGAAGGGACTAGAACTAGGTTGAATGTTCCCCATATCTAATAACTCCTTTATGGTTTTCTCAATATCTTCCTTATACTTACGAGGATAGCGGTAGGGAGTGGTAAAAACTAGTTTTGTTCCCTCTTCTAGTTCAATGGAATGTTCAAAACCTCTTTTTGGGGGAAGACCAGGTGGAATGTCACTGAAGACCTTTTTATGCCCTTTTAGGATTGGTTGTATGTCTATGTGGAATGACTTTCCCTTGGGAGTTGTTTTGTCTAGGATTAAGCATTGAGCCACCCACTCAACTTGGTCATGTCTAAGGGTTTTCTCCATCTTCTTTGATGAGATTACCTTAGGGGATCCATCGGATACTCCATGTAAAGTAACCATATTTCCTTCATGTACAAAGCATATCTCTAACTTGGGGTGGTCAAAGATAAAGCAACCCAAGGAATGCATCCATGGGGTGCCCAAAATCACATATGTGTCTCCCATATCCACAACATAGAATTTATCTTTAACTGGATGACTTCCCAAGGTAGTGTTAAGTTGGGAGATCTTCTTCCTACTAGGAGTGGTGGATCCATCAACCAAGGTTACATCGAATCCTTCAAAGTCTTTAGTTTCTAGCCCTAGTTTTTTTTACTGAGTTTTCATCAATAAAATTGTGGGTAGCCCCACTATCTACTAAGGTCGTTACCTTTCATCCTTTAATTACTCCTCGAATCCTAAAAGGATGATGTTTGGATGATTTTGAAATGAAAGCTAGGGTTCCTCCATTATTTTCATCAAATTTTTCCTTCTTGCATGGGCTCTCCTCCCCTTCTGTTTCTTGGAGCATTGCCTCAATCCCACAAGCTTGGATCCTCTTTCCACACCTATGTCCTGGTCCCCATTTTCCCCTATAATGGTAGCATAAGATTTTCCTCCTAAGATCCCTTCGATCACAAACATGACCCAACCCCATGGGTCATTGCACTTCAAGCATAATTTCTTCTCTTGGCCTTCCTTTTGCTTGCATATATGACTGGGTTCCCATTTTCCTTTGCAGTCATAACATAGTCCTTTCCTTTGAAGCTCCTCTCAGACGTTATAAGAAAGGAATGTTATTTTGTGCTTGCCCTTCCCATAGAAGTGTTTTCCTTTTGATGTTGTTTTACTTGAGGAGGGTTTTCCCCTTGTTTGGGTGGTATCAAGTTGGGTAGCTTTGAGGACTGCCTCTTGGAGTGTGGAGGGATCTAGGGAGCTTACTAGGCCACAAGTGGCATCTAACAACCCTTCTATAAAAAGGTAGGTGAGTCTTTCCTTGGATATTTTTGGGACCATGACTACTAGTCTTTGGAATTCAGTAATATATTCCTCAAGGGTCCCTCTTTGTCTTATTCTAATTAGCTCCCTGAAGTGTTTTTGGGGATGAGTTTGGTCAAATCTTTCAATGGGCCTTTTCTTAAAGACCCCATAGGTCTTGATATTTTTGTGATCTTGGGTAATTAGGTCATGATGCCACTAATAATGTACCCCCCCTTCTAGATGTAATATGGTGAATGTAATTAATTCTTTTTTTTTGTCATGGGGCAAAGAGTTAGGTATGTTTCTAGTTTTTGTAACCATGCATGGGTTGTAATTTTTCTCAACCTGTCAAAGTTAGGGATGGATAGTTTCCCTATTTTATTTCATATATCTTTATTTGGGTGTTGTTTCTACCCCTATGATATTTTTTCATCACAACCTCACAATATTTTGTGAAAGGGATGCTTATTTTAACTTCGGGATCAAGTCTTGCATATTATAAGGCAAGTTCACGTACATTTGGATTGCTAATTCCTTCAATTTCCCCTAAAGAACTCTCTTCATCGAAGAAATGGAGTCCATTGGTACTTGGGTTTGATCCTATTGTAGTGTTATGATTACTTTTAGATTGGCTAGGGGTGATTTCCCTTTCATGTCTTGTACTAGGTCTAAGGTTGTTTATGTTTTGGAGGGCTTAGAGCATGGCTTGATTTGTTTGTTCATTTTTTTCCATGAATTCTCTCAACTCCTACTCCATAGTCCTCTTTTTTTCCCTTTCTAGAGCCCTTAAGGTTTGTTGGCTTGGTTGCATCAACTATTTTCCCTTAGGTTGGCAAGATGATGCTCTGATACCATAGTAATGTTCCCATATTTGGAAAACCCCTAAATCTGCCCTAATATATCAATTTCAATTAATCAATTTGGCTTTGGGAATGTTTTTAACTTGATTAGGTCCCTGCAAGATAGAATTAGAAGATATTTACAAGATAATATTACATGATGCTCCTATTGGAATATGTAAAGAAAACAAGAAAAGGTTAGTGATACAACTAACTGTTTAAGACCCGCAAATAGGTTATTGAACATCTATAACAAGAAACAAATTTCATATCATAAATATATTGGAATCTTTTAGGTTTCTAATTCATTCTTTCTAGAACAAAGTGGTCTAATAGGGTTCCCAAGAGAAATTCACCCCTCTTGGCCCCACATGGCCTCTTGCCATCCATATGGGGTGGTGTGCCCAGTGAGGCGTTTTATCACTGTACCCCTTATCAGAACCATTATTGCTCAACTAATCATTGTGATGGAAGGTTGGGGGTGAAACTACAGCAGGGTGTCCCAAAAATCACTCCTCCTAAACCCAAAGGAAGCTTTATAAGCCCCCTTCGCCCACATGTGGCAAGCCTCAACCATCCACAATGGGGTGGTGTACTTAGAAGATGATCCCAACACTATTTCCCCTCCTTGTAGACCCTCAATTCCCTAATCATGACTAGTTTCCACAATCAGATAATATGAATATCATTCCATAATGTAGACACATATTCTATTCTTATATATTAAATCAGTGACACAGATCTATTATTCATGTTTAGCAATAATTGATAACTCATATTTATGCAGATATATAGACTGATATTATCATGACCAATAATTATTGAATTCTCTACAAAATATACTGTGTATACAATAACTAAATACATAACTTGCTTAACTACAAATTTTATTACATTTACAAAATACTATATGTAGAACGTACCACTATTTGGCTAATGTTGGAGTCAATTTTTCTTCTTTTTTCCCCTTACAATTCCTTCAAACCTTGCATCTCTTTTCCTTTTATAGATGTCCAAGAGTCTCCACCTTGGACATGACTCTTATGCAAGCGATGCTTCATTTATTTGAATCGATTCACAATATGGTTGATTGTCTTTAGTTGTGGTAATTGCCTATGTTAATTGGCTTTGTTATTACCAATCTCTTCTTTAGTTGGTATTTGTTAGGTGTTATATCTTATATTTTATTTTGTGTTATATCATATAAGTGACGTTAGCATATAAGCTATTATATTCATGGTGTCTATAAATTGCATATATTGTATGTTATTTTACAATATTTAAATCATAACTATAGTATTTGTTTATGGTAATCTGGTTTAAGAGAATAATGATTGGATTGTTAATATTACAATTATAATACTATCTATGATAATTATAATTATATTTAAATAGTAATTGTTAATACTTAGATTTTAATTATTTTTTGTATTTTGATATATTTGGTGTTATCATTTCAAGGCACATGACACCTAGGCATAAGTGAAGCAAATGCAATGGGAATATTGCATGAAAAACCTAGAAGAATGGTGCAGTGGAGGGACAAAGGAATGGAAAAAGGTAACTCCTAGATAAAAAGCACCTATGTATCTAACATGATATTGTACCCCCCATCGCCCATCCCATGCGGTGGAAAAATGGCCTTGACGGAAAAGGTGGCCGGACGGACAAATAGCCTTGACAAAAAGACTCGACGGTCGGATGTTAACTCTGCCCTGTTGTTGCTTGTACCGTCGCTGGGAAAATGTCTTAGTGTCGGTGGGTTTTCAAAATCATATTTCAAGATGGAAAAAATCCCAAAAAATGTGGCATTCAAACTATTATTTGCAAATATCAAAAAGCCTAGATGAGGTCCTATTTTCTACAGCGACGTTTTGGTGGAGAGCAATGGGAAGGAGTTGTAGGCATTTGGAGCTAGTAGGTATGTATATCCACTTCTAATATTTTCCATTTTTCCATTCTTCCTAGGAACTATGAAGAAACAAACAGCTATTCGTTGCGGGTTAATGGTTTTGTGATTTTCTGTTGAGGGTTTTTCAATTTTTGTTTCCTCCTGTCTGCTAGTTTTGAAATTTTGCGCTTGTCGAATGAAATAGTTGACAACCCATTGTGGAAATATGAGTGAAATAACTGAATAACGTTTATAGAAATTGGAAACCATGAAGAATATATTACGAGGTTGGAAAATGCAACGTGGATTCTGTAATGAAATGGTATATTGTGAAAACCACATAAAGCCCAAAAGTCACCATTGTTCACATTCTTATTTTGAATGTTGTAGGGTTTTCATTGGGAAAAGGGGTATTTATTTGAAATGCAAGGATGTTAATGTTTTTTTGTGTCAAGGGTTTTTTAATTTTTGTTTCCTTTCCATCCGTATTCTGGTTTTCAAAATTTTCCATTGCCGAATGAAATATGTGACAACCCATTGTGGAAATATGAGTGAAATTACTGAATAATGTTTATAGAAACCAAAAACCATGCAAAATATATTACGAGGTTGGAAAACGCAACATGGGTTTTGCAATGAAATGATATATTTTGAAAACCACATAAAACCTAGAACGTTGCCATTATTCACATTCTTATTCAGAATGGACAAAAAAGTGCAAAACATGGCATTCAAAATCATAATTTGCAAATAGCAAATAACCCAGACGATATCCCATTTTTGCTGCCATTTTATACACTGTCGTTTTGGAAAACACATTGTCTCCTAAGACTCTGACTGTTCTAAAACCCTGTAGAAGTAATTACCCAATTGGTTAGTCACCCCTTACCTCAATTTGGTATGTTTTGTGATTGTCTAGAGAACCTTTTGTGATTTAGATAGTAGGAATGTAATGAAATTAGAAAATAGTAGGTATTATGAAACCTGCAAGGCACAATGTTATGGATTATTTGTAGTGTTGGAAAACACACTGTCCCATGGTAGTTAACTCCTACCTACCTTTCCTAGACATTTGGTCCTGTCTACCAGTATAGTCCACTTTGGTATAGTCCAAATGTCATTTCAATTTCTTCATCTAATTGGAACAAAACGCCCCGACAGAAAAGGTCAGATGGAAAAATTGCACCAATGGAAAGACTTGATGGTCAGATGTTAACTCCGACCTGCCGTAGCCTATCCCATCACTGAGAAAACATGTTAGTGCCGGGGGGTTTTCAAAATCATATTTTGGAATGGACAAAAACCCTAAAAAATGTGGCATTCGAAACTATTATTTGCAAATAGCAAAACAAGGTGCCAAGAATGTAATGAAATTGGAAAATAGTAGGTATTATGAAACCTATAAGGCACAATGTTGTTATAGATTGTTTTGCAGTGTTGGAAAACACACTGTCCCATTTCAGTTAGTTTGATATGAAGAGTTTTATTTTGTTATGCTCCAAGAATGTAATGAAGTCCACTTTCACATTTTTGAACAACTCTTTTCTACAGTCCAAATGTCATTTGGATTTCTTTATTTGATTGGAACAAATAAATTGCTCACAATATTTACAGAGTTCAAAAACACACTATCTCCTCTCAGTTGGCAGGAAAAATGACTTGATGGCGCCATTAAATCCTACCTACCATTTCTTGGATGTTTGGTCTTGTCTACCGGTTTAGTCACTTTGATCCCCTGTTTGGCGGGCCCCACACTAGAATGTCTCGTCATGTTATGTATGTTTCCATGTATTTTTTTCATGCATTTTTGTATGTACATAGGTGTTTTTTGTCTAGGAGTTAGCCAACTCCTAAGCTCCAAGAATGTAATGAAGTCCACTTTCAATTTTTTGAACTCTTTGCTACAGTCGGGCGGGTGCATGAAGTTGGGTTACACTTTTGATTCCAACTTCAAAAAAAGATTGGAAATGACATAACACAAGCGCGTTATATCATTTTAAAAGCAAAAAAAAGTGAAAGCTATTCATTTTCTCTTGTCTATTTTTTTGCTCTGTTGCGGCCAAAAACCCTCATTTTCGTGCTCACGTTCTAGGAGGAGGCATTCTACAAAATTCATCAACAATAGTTGCTTTTCCTTTGCAAAGATGGCACACCATCGATGAAGAGGTACATGAGGTAAGTATTGTTTTCTATTTGTTTTGAATTTCTTAGTTTCAAGTTGATTTTGTTTGTTTTAGGTTAGATTTGATTTTTTTTTTTTAATTTGTAGGAGATGCAAATAATCCTGCAAATCAAAATCGTCAACAAGAAGAACAAGCAAATCCTCCTCAACAAAATCAACCTCCCCCACCAATCACTCAACACCCTCCTAGCACTCAACAAAATTTGAGGAGTGAAATTGAGAACAACAAAAAACAAATTGAGGATGTTATCAGTAGGTTGAGTGATCCAAATGCTTCAACCACAGAAAGAATGACACTAGAAAATTCAATGAAAGAGATGTTAAAAAATGTAGATTTAATAACCTAACAAATAACGGGATGGCAAGATAGGAGGCAGGTAGCTAGGGCATATTATGCAGATAAACTATCATATAAACAAGTAAAAGATTTAAAATTTACTAAAGGTGATTTGTGCTCTTTATTCACTGACCCTAGAAAAAATCAAAATCTTAGCCTCAATGCGAAGAGGTTTCCTATTCATTGGTGCCACCACCAAGAGATTAGGAACCGTTTTTATGATAGATGGTACTTGGTCTTTGATTACCCACTGTGCAACAATTATGAAGTCCCCCAATATTTCTTAGGAAACTATACAATGAGTTCGTATTGAACCAAATGCCAAATTATTTTGATATGAGGTAGTTCCAGGGGAGAGGTGGGGGGTTGGCTCAGGATAGGCCCAGTGCACAACCGGATCCTACGGGGGAAGGGAGACGACCTCTCGCTAGGCCGCCTTGTGAGCACATTTTTATGCCTGCCATTGCGAAGGAGAGTGCCAACGTAGAGACATTGCAGGGGATCAACACTTTGACCCAGAGTGTCATCCATCATACTAGCCCTATTGTACAGTGCCATCTAGGGGAGTCTTTGGGTGGTGGCCTTCGAACCCATGTGTGTCAATCTTGGAGGGGCGACTTGTTCATATGACCCCACCGACACTCAAGAGGCTGCTATGCAGGATCCGTATGTTGCTATGCAGGATTTGTATGCTACTACATAGGATCCATATGCTACTACAGGGATGGAGAGGATGACTGATGGCATCGCATATGGCATTGATAGTCGCAAAAGTCAACATGTTCATTGAATTTAATTTATTGGGGCTTTTTTGATTCTGAAATGTAAGATTAACTAATTTAGTTTTATTATTTTTTATTCTGCAAGGTCACAAGTGAAGAGATGGATGAATTGGTCTTCCAGCACTCAATTTATTTTTGCATATCTATCAAAGGTATAATAGTAAAATAAATTATAAATTTATTATACAAGTTAATAGCATTTTTTTACTTAATTGGTATTTTTAATACATGTGATTTTGATGTTGAACAAGTTATTATTGGCGTGTTTCAAGCAACACCTCCTAGTGCCAGTGGATTCACTCAAACGTACACAAAAGTAGTAGAATAAAGAGAACTTAACTAATGAATTCTACTTAATAGATTTGTGTAGTTTATATTCATATTGTTGGTTACGTTGCATTACAAATCATGCAAACTCAAAGCATTACTTCAAATTCCATAACTAATAACTAGATGTTGATAGATGACAAAAAATTCAACTTGCATAATATAGTTGTTTAGAAATAACATAAGCAACACTCATGTACTCATTTCGGTTACGTATGGGTTAAAAGGTGGCACTAAAAAACTATGGATGCTTGGAAAATCTAAGAAACTATGGTACAAAAGTGTTGTATGGTTGTAGTGCGCTATGATGCAAAAGCATCATCAAAACACTCAATCATCATAAGACCATGCGCAGCATTCAAACAAGCACCATCAACATAATTTCTTCAAGGGATTTCAATCCCAAATAGAATTAGGAGAAGATCAAATATAATTTCATCAGAAATCTACTTTTCATTCAACCAAAATCCACTCAAATTCTCTTAGCCATTCCATAGGCCATCATTCATCATTCCACTAATTAGTATTCCAATTGACTCATTCAAAACAAAAACCATATTAAAGAAAAATTTGACTTAATCAATTAGATTCACATCATTCTCAACCACCATAAAAACATAAACCCGATATTGGACACTTCGAACAATCTAATCCTTTCATTTATTCAAATCAAGGAAATAAATCAACTAAACCATACCTCACCGTACTATTATCGCATCGTATTTCAATTATATTTTGATCTGTGATAGTGTATTTGCTGTGTTATAAACTCTCGCAGAAATTAAAAATTTTATTACCATTCGGTGGTTAATCACCACTTGATCAAAAGGTTTATAATACTCACCCATCCAACCATCAAAGCTACCAAACCCGGCTCTTTTATACACCTTAAACAAATTAGTAAATACTGAAACAATATCATTAGTTTGAGAAATCCAAGCACTAATATCATCCTTTCCAATCAAGTAAAAAAATCTTTGTTTTGACGTATTAAATATCATATTCTCTAGTAGGTCTCACAACCAGCTGAATTTGGTGTAGTTACACTTATCTCAAAGCTTATTAAAAAGTCACGTACTTAGAAACACTTTCAAATAAATGTCAAATGACCATTATCAAAGTCGACGCTTGGACATAAAGAAAATTACTGATGACCGCCCTCAGAAGAAAGGCTAGTAGATTAGGCCTCGCTTTTGCCAGCGAGACCCCTTTCAAACCATTCCACTCAAAACCTAAAAGTCTTCAAGCATGTCTTATAACTCAATATTTCACCATTTAGATTTAAAACCATGAAAAATTTTTGTCCAGTTTATAGGGTGTAAAGCACAAATCATGAGGGTTTTAGGAAAAATACTTGTAAACCTCTATTTCTAGCCACCACCTTCTGGAATACGATTTTATGTCTTCCAAGACTTTCAAGCTTATTCAAGGATCGGCAGACTCAGAGGAACAATTTTGGTGTAGGAAAATCCTCTATTTTCTCCAAAGGTAGCAACAACTCCACCATGGTATTCTTTCTTTTCACTACACTTACAATCATCAAAACATGCAAAAAATCCTAACATTAACCTACTCCACCAATTTACTTGACCTACATTGGTGGAGTAGTGAAGAAAAACCCTATTGGACTCAAACTTGCTTCTAAAAGGACTCATTTAAACGCTTCTTATTTCTGGCTTCAAAACCAACCTTTATCCAACTCTTGAAATTGGAAAAAAATGTCCCATTCACACCTTATGATTTAACTTTGGGTGTTCCTAAATTACCAACACAAGAAAACAAAACAATGTGGAGTAACGTTTAAATCAAAACAAAGAAATTTTGGTTTTAAAATCTAATTACAAGAACACAAACTTCTTTTTCTCAACTTTACATTCCTTTTAAACATATTTACTTTCCCTTACCTATCTTTCCATCAGTTGAAACTACCCCTTTTAACCCTTAATATGCCCGATTTCCTTGTTTTTGTCAATTTAACAACTTTTAACAATATTACATTATTGCATTGTTTGTATTTTCCCACTTTGACCACCTAGAACTTACCCATAACCTTAAATACATTCAAATAAGACCTCATATGACCTTTAACATGCTTTACATCATTTTCCCATGACCTTTTGTGATTGAATCAATACAAATTTGAACACTCATCTCACCTGAAAGTATTTACACCCTAAAGCTCCTGCACCAACATATGACCCAATTGAATCAAGAGAAGATCAAATTGAATAAGCAACTAAAAATTCTCTCTTTTCATCAAAAATCACATTGTTTCATTTGAAAACCACAAGGCAACAACAAGCCAACTCATTTCAATACTTCTTATCATCCTCAAGCTTCAAACATCTTATTTATCAGCAAAAATGACTTGGATCCGTGCACAAGAAACCTAATTAGAGTCACTAAAAAATCTACTCTTTCATCATTCACCAAGGCACCCTTCCACTCAATTTTCTTTACCTATGAAAAATAACCAAAAACCAATCTTTCATGTTACAACCTATATCCATCAGATCCTAACACACCTTTGTCATCATCAATTTATCTGAATTCAAAGCAAAAACTTGATAAAGAGCTTTGAATCTTTCAATTCCTTAAACAACTCACCAAATTTTCACTTTTACCAACTAGTTCCTCAAGCACAAGATACTACAATCAACCATTTACACCTCAATCATTTCATCTAACTTCCAAGACATTACTCACATCATGTTTATTGACTAAGCTTATTCTATGCACAAAGCAAGCCCTACAAAGGAGGGTTTATTGAATAAGGTACTTACAAACCTTCAATACTCCTGCCACCACCACAAACACCATGGAAATAGCCTGCATAAGCTTTAGAAATGATGCAAAGTGGCAAGGAAGGAAAACTCACAATCAAAAATGGCAAAGTCACTCCACTGAATGCTTCTCTCAAATACTCTTATGAGGAGTCCTAAACTCCACTATTCTTTAAGAGATCAACCCCACACACCTAGGGTTCACAACTCAGACCACTCACAAAGCTTGAAAACATTTGGATCATGTCTCATTAAGTCAAAACAATGTTTAACAACCCTCTAGCATTTAGGTTACAACAAACACCCATCACTATGGTACTGACCTCACTCTCTCCTCATGGCTTGTGTCCCTTGCCCAAAGAGGGATGCCTTAATGCCGACAAGCAAAGATATTTGTTAGCACACCCCAAACCTAAGTGGACGGGACCCCGCAAGGTTCCGCAAAACCCTTCCTCCTTGACGACAAAACATTTTACCACAATGGCCTTTACCGCCGCTTCCAAAAGGCCTCCACTACGACTCCACACGAATTGACCATTCAGGCCTCCCACCCCAAAAGCCTTTAAATACCTCTTCTCTCTAGACCTCGCAGGGTTAATCATCCACACCCATTTCCAACACCCTAAGTGCCTCTTAAATGATTCTTCAAAATCAGCAAAACTCATTTTTTTGCTTGTCAATTATGCTTGCCACATAGAGATGTCAAGCCGAAATTCATGCACAACTTCCAAAAATGAGCCTGCCATTCTCCAAAACATTGAGGACGTGATAGTACAGCCTTATATATTCCATCCCACTGAGATTTAGCAATTTTACAACGTGGGAATGGAAGAAATATACATTTTTCACCCAAAACCCTAATTTTAAGGGTTTTCAGACCACCCGATAGATAAATTGGAATATCTCCCTTGATACTCAATGAAATCTCACCACTCCAATTCCAAAGGAAATATTATTCAATTACCTATCCAAAAATTATGGGCTTGGAGCATGAAAGTGAACATATATTTCGTACCAAGTACGGGATCAACAAGTTCTTCAGAAAAACACAGGAAAAACAACAAACTTCTTATTGAAACTTCTTCAAAACATCAACATCAACCTTGCCTCAACCAAGAGGCATATTTTAAGTCTTAAAAACTCTCTCCAACTTCTTGCAACTATCTTTTGAAAAGAGAGACGTTGGAAAACAACTAATCTCATTCTTTGACTTCTAATTGCCTAGTTAAGGCAATGTGAGCAACTTCTACCAACTCGACCACAAAGAGCCTTCCAAATGTCAAAGGACGAAACCTTGTCAAAAGTAAGGCTTACTACCCTCGTGTGTCTGATATATCCTTTTCCTTTATTTTCCAGATAATAGATTACAAGGAGGATGAGACCTTTGTTGTACAAAAGAAGTTGACCAAGAATTGGGAATTTAAACCTACTACAAAGCATTGAAATGGTCCATAAGACCTTATTCCATCCATAAACCAAGAAAAAAAAATGACAAATTATTCTAGGTCCCTTAGACCCATGGGTGCTCCTGCACCATACTCCCAAGCAAGAAAAAGATCTTAAGTCCTCTTTGAGATCAGGTCTTCTACAGTAGTTCCATACTATTTAATATCATTTTTTGGCATCCATGTTGCATCCTCTTCAGGGAGACCTTTCCATTTGACCAGGTATTCCTTGTAAACCTTCCTTCTAGTCTTCTTTGTCTCCTTGGTGTCTAGGATGCATTCAAGAGTCATAGGTTGGCTTGTGGGTAGTTCCTTCACCCAATCTTCATCCTCCATTGTTGTTGTACTTGCTCCATCACCTGCATTCATAGAAGCTTTGAAAGGATACAAGTCAGAAATTTTGAAGATAGGAGAGATTGCCACCCCAGGAGGTAGCTCTATTTCATAAGAATTTTGGCCAAACTTGTGGACCACCTTGCAGGGTCCTATCTTCTTCATCATGAATTTGGTATACTTTCCTTTTGGAAGTCTCTCCTTCTTCAAGTGTTCCATCACCAAGTCTCCAACCTTGAATTGGACATTCCTCTTCTTTAAATCCGCCTTTTCCTTATACTTCTCAACATTCTTTTGAAGGGTTTCCTTCACTTCTTGATGAATATCCCTGATTGTAATAGCAAAGTCCTCACCTTGAACACTTCTCTTAGCAACTCCTTGTAGATCCCTTATTTCATAGACCCCTCTAGGGTGCATGCCATAGACTACTTCAAAATGGCTTCTACCAATGCTCCTATTCATGGAGTCATTATATGCTAATTCAGCCTGAGGTAAAATCAAATCCCAAGCTTGTCCATGCTCCTTGTTAAGGCATCCTAAGAGGTTTCCTAATGATCTATTCACCACTTCAGTTTGTCCATCCGTTTGTGGATGGTATGCTGAACTAAAGGACATATTTTTTCCTTGAGTTTCTTCCACAAGGTCCTCCAAAAGTGACCAATGAATTTAGAATTCATGTCAGAAACAATGCTTAAAGGCAGTCCATGTATCCTAACAACCTCCTTAAAGAAGAGAACTGCTATATGAGATGCATCATTGGTGCATTTGCAAAGAAGAAAATGTGACATCTTACTAAATCTATCAACTACCCCAAAGATACTATCAAAACCTCTTTAATTCAGGGCAACCCTAAGACAAAGTCCATACTTACACACTCCCAAGGCCTATTGGGAATGGGTAGTGGCTGATAGAGTCTTGCATTTGATGAAGTTCCCTTTGCCCTTTGACATATTATGCAGCCTTCCACATACCTTCTCACATCCACCTACAACTTTGGACAATAGTAAAATCTCCTAACTTGTTCCAAGGTCTTGTCAAGGCCAAAGTGACCTCCAAGACTCCCACTGTGTTTCTCCTTTATGATATTGTCCCTGATTGAGCATTTACGTACACACAATTAGCTTCCTTTGAAGAGAAAACCATTCTGCAATAAAAATTCAGAGAATTCACCATGAAAAGAATTCAAATGCTACTCACAAACATTGTATACCTCCTTGAAATCTGAATCTTCATGATACATATCCTTCAATGCTTCAACCCCCATGCTTTGGAGTTGGATCTCTTGCACTACAAGTGCCCTTATATTGAGAGAATATTCCACCTTATTTGCTTGGCCCTTCTTATGCTTTATTGTGAAAGTATAGGCTTGCAAAGACTCTACCCACTTTATGTGCCTATGACTGAGTTTGTCATGTGCATTCAAAAAACTCAAGGCATGATTATCAGTATAAACAAAAAATTCTTTAGGTAACAAGTAGTGCCTCCACTTTTGAGGGCTTGGACCATAGCATACAATTCCAAATCACAGGAAGAATACTTCCTCTTTGCTTCATTCAAATTCTCTCATTGAAAATGCAACCGTTTTCCTTCTGGCTCAAAACACTCTATTGCTTGATTGCTAGCATCACACTCAATGGTAAAACTTTATCAAAATCATGGAGCACAAGCATATTGTTGTAGTTACTCTCATTTTCAGATATATTCAAACCCCTTTATCGCCTCTCATTGGTCCAAGAAAACTTACCTTTGTTACCTCCCTTTGATGGTGTCCAAGATTGGTGCACAATTTGGCTAAAGTTCTTGATGAACTTTCTATAAAAGCTCTGTCCATGGAAGTTTCTATATCTCCCATGATTTTGCCGCTGGCTGGCAAGAATAGCATCCACCTTTGAAGGATCCATCTTCAAACTTCCCTTGGAGACGAAAAAACCAAGGTAGATTAGTTCTTCCTTCATGAATTCACACTTTTCCATGTTGATCAACAACTTCTCCTCTTGTAACCTCCTTAGTACCATGTGAAGGTGCTTCAAATGTTCTTCTTTAGACCTGCTAAACACAAGGATGTAATCTAAATAAACTACAACAAACTTTCCAATGAAAGGTCTCAATACCTCATTCATAAGGCGCATAAATGTACTAGGGGCATTTGATAACCCAAAGGGCATCACCAACCACTCATAGAGCCCTTCATTAGTCTTAGAAGTTGTCTTCCATTCATCCCCCTCTCTGATCCTTATCTGATGGTACCCGCTCTTTAGATCAATCTTGGAAAAGTAAGATGCTCCTGATAGACAATCCATGAGGTCCTCCATTCTTGGCATCGGAACCTATATCTGATTGTGATCCTATTAATGGTCTTGAATCGCTGCAAAGCCTCCACCCTATCCTTCCCTTGGTGCTAGGATAGTAGGAACAACACATGGGCTCAAACTCTTCCTCACTAGCCCTGTATCCATGAACTCTTGCACTTGTCTTGCAATCTCCTCATTTTGAGTAGGTGTAATCTTGTATGCAGCCTTTTTGGGAAATGTATCCCTGAATCGTGATCAATATGTTGGCTTATATCCCTAATGGGAGGTAGGGAACTAGGTAATTCATTCACCATTATGTCCTTGTACCTTTCCAACAACTCTTGGACTTCCTTTGGTGCATCTTCCTTCTTCTTTGTGGGAAGATCTGCTTCACTTTTTGGCTTCATAATCAGAAAGAATCTTCTTCCTCCTTCTTCCTTCAAGGTCTTCATGAACTCCTCACCCACCATCAAAACACTAGGCCCTTCATGCTTTTCCTTGTCTTCTTCTAAGAGAGGTGAAAGGTTGTAAGTCTTCCCATCCTTGAGAATGGAGTATGTGTTCTTCTCCCCAACCTGCTTGGTCTCCTATCAAACCGCCAAGGCTCACCAAATATAGTTTAATACTTGTACTCAAAATTTTGTCTATTAGGATCTCATACATTATAAGTCATGACGCATCACTATTGTAACTTTTTTGTGATCGAATAATTTGTTGTTTTATTTTTAGATGTTGGTTGTGGAAACACCTCCAAATGTTACAAGGGAAATGGATATCGGCGAGCCATCCACTATACAACTCTCGATGGATCCTCGATAGAGGAGGTATGAGGAAAATTACTAAATTTCAATTTACATTCGTTGTTATAGATGCTAGTTCTAGTAGCAAAATCAAACCACATATTGATTCACAATTTAATTCCTATTTGGATGGTTTATACAAGGCTTGAGAACACCCGAGCATCGACATGCAAATATTTCCATCATGGAGAGTGATCGCGAGATGGCCGTAAGTGATTATTTTGTTAAATATATCAATTTTTATAATGTAATTTCTATATATTAATGTCTTTACTTCTTATTGTAACAATTAAAACTTCACCAGGAGCTAAACCCTAGGAGGAGCAGCAGGAGCACTCCTCGAGCACAGCAGAAATGGGTGACAAACTTATCGCCATCGGATCGCCAAGCAAAGGGAAAGAAAATTGTATTTGAACCAGAGCATGGAGAGAAATGGATTTTGAATGCAGAGGCCTTTGTTGTATGCCTAGACATGACAATTTTGTACATATTTTGTATTGGATATATTTGACATTGTATGCCTATATGGCATTCTCGTAAGCCTATATGGCTATTTTGTAACTATATATTATACTTATATCTACATATATTGATATATATGCATATGGCCATTTGGTTAATACAAATATTTTTATTGATGGTGTCCATATTTGCTCTTTTTGACAATGTCAAAAGCATGGCTACATACAAATTAGGAAAAATAATTTTCCTTTTAGATTAGCAATGCATGGAAGTTTCAAAAAGTATCCTTGATATTACAAAAAGATGTGTTTATACCTATAGCAGAAAAAAATCTTTTTAGAAAAAACGGCGAAACCAAAAGTATAAGATTTTGTGAAAAAATCGAGAAAAAATTGGGAAAAAATTGGATTTAAAAAAAATGTAAAAAATTGTAGAACAAGAGATAAAAACTTTTTTTTTTTGAAATTGAAAGGCATTTCCATAGAGATATAGAGAGCAAATAAAATAAAGAGTTTAACTAATGAATTGTAAAAAATAGATTTTTGTAGTTTATATTCATATCTTTGATTACATTGCATTGCACATCTTTCAAACTCAAAGCATTACTTCACATTGCATAACTAATAACCAGATGTTGATAGATGATAAAATTTCAATTACAATATAGTTTTACAAAGTCAACCTAAGTAGTTATGCAATTACTTTACATTGCATAACTAATAACTAGGAACAGCCCCAACTACATTTTACTTGTCATGGCATTCTATGAGACCACATTTCTTTGAGGCATTTTTCAAACAATTCATCGCCTCTTTGTCTATGCCTTACCACATTTTTGATAAATGTCTACCAAAGAATTTTGTCAAATAGTTCATTGCCTTGTTGCTATGGTCGGGAAGCCTAAAATAAGTGCTTTTCTCAACAAGCTATGGATGCTTAGAA
>VDFB02213059.1:127915-154019 GCA_007258455.2 Sequoia sempervirens | reverse complement strand
TGACATGGTGGAAGTTCATTTAGACAGAGAGGGAAAAGAAGGTAAGCAACCTATCTCTACTTGGAAGGGAATGGTTGCCAAGATAAGAGAAGCATACATGCCAGATGACTATGAGATTCAGTTACACAAGAAGAGGCAAAGCTTAAGGCAGAAAGACCAAGATGTGAATACCTACACAGAGGAGTTCCAAAAACTTTGTATGAGGTGTAATGTTTCTGAAGATGAAAGTCTTAAGGTGGCTATGTATCTTAATGGCTTGAAATGGAACATACAAGAGGAGATGGCTTTACTAAGTCCTAAGATAGTACATTAGTGTTACCAATTGGCTATCAAGATTGAGGAAAGGAACAAGAGGAAGCAAGACCAAGCCTCTAAGGGCAGAGGTAAAGGCAGAGATCAAAGAGATCAAAGAGGGCAGCGAGGTGGCTACCAAGGTAGAGGCAATGACCAAAGGAACCAAGGAGAGTTTAAATCCATAGATCATGGAAATGAAACACCTTCTAGAGGAGGGTATAATAGAGGTAGAGGACCTCAAGGAGGTTCAAACAGAGGAAGAGGAGCAGGCAGGAGCAATTCTTATTTTGAAAACATGAAATGCTACCATTGTAGTCAAGTAGGTCATCCTGCTTATAGGTGCCTGGAAAAAGAATCTTCATTAAGCAATGAGAAGAGAGTGGCTTATGCATAAGAGGACACCATGAGTCCTAAGGCATCTGAGGTCAGTCATATTGAATCTGAGGTAGGAGAGAATCTGATGTTCAACAGAGTTTTGATCAGACAACCGATCAAAGAAGAACCAAAACAAAGGAGAGCACTATTTAGAGTAAGATGCAAGATACTTGGAAAAGTGTGCAAGGTCATAGTAGATTTAGGTTCAACAGACAATATCATATCAGAGGAGGCAGTAATGAAACTGAAATTGGAGAAGGTACCCCATACTAACCCCTACAAGGTCACATGGCCAAACAAGGGACAAAGTGTTTTAATGAATGAACAAGTAACGGTGGAGTTTTCCATTGGAGGGTACAAGGACAAGTTAGTTTGTGATGTTTTACCCATGGATGCATGCCATCTACTATTGGGCAGACCATGGCAATATGACAGAGGTGTCATATATGATGGAAAAGAGAACACCATTTCTTTCAAGAAGGATGGGAAGACATTTAAGTTGCAGTCACTGTTAGAAGAGGAAGAAGGATAGTCAAAGACACCAAACATCATGTTGAGTAGTGGTAAAGAGTTCCTTAACAACCTACATCAAGGGAGTGAAGGATGTGTGGTTGTGTTACAACCTAAAGAGGAAGATAAGGTTGAAAAGACAGTCCTACCAGAAGCAGTCTGGAAGTTACTTGAAAGGTACAATAGCATAGTTAGTGATGGCACACCTGCAACTTTACCTCCAAAGAGAGCCATTAGTCATCAAATTGACTTCATACCTGGAGCTTCATTACCAAACAAAGCAGCATACAAGCTTACACCAGATCAGAACCTAGAAGTAGCTAGGCAAGTGCAAGAGTTGTTGGATCAAGAATTGATTCAAAAGAGCATCAACCCATGTGCAGTACTAGTGGTTTTAGCAACCAAGAAAGGAGGTAAGTGGAGGTTATGTACTGATTCTAGAGCAATAAATAGAATCACAATCAGATATAGATTCCCTATCTCTAGGATTGAAGACTTAATGGATTGTGTTGGAGGAGCACAGTACTTCACCAAGTTGGATCTCAAGAGTGGATACCATCGCATCAAAATTAAGGATGGTGATGATTGGAAGACAAACATTTAAGACAAATGATGGGTTATATGAATGGAGAGCGTTATTTGGCCTCTCTAATGTTCCTAGCACATTCATGAGGCTCATGAATGAAGTAATCAAGGACTTTACAGGATATTTGTGGTGGTATACCTTGGATGACATCCCCTCATACATCAAGACAGTAGAAGAGCATTTGGAAATATGTGGAGTTGGTTCTAGAAGTGCCAAGAAGAGAAGTTGGCAATCAATCTAGAGAAGTGTGAGTCTCTTTAAGCAAGAACTAGCCCATTTGCCTTGTAGTGTCCAAAGGATCACTGAAGATGGATCCAAGCAAGGTGGAAGCCATCTTAAATCAGCCTATACCAACCACAGGACTGAGGTAAGAAGTTTCATGGATTGGCTCAATTTATAGAAAATTCATAAGGAACTTTAATGGTATATGTGCACCAGTCCTAGATACAATGAAGGGTGGTTTAAAAACTAAGTTTTTGTGGACTCAAGAAGTTGAGAAAGGGTTTGAGAAACTGAAACAAGAGGTTGCAACTCAACCTATTCTCTTATTACCTATTCTTGACAAATTGTTCACTATTGAATGTGATGCAAGTGGAGTGGCAGTAGGAGGAGTGCTAAGTCAAGAGGGTAGGCCTATAGCCTTCTTTAGTGAGAAGCTCAATGAAGAAAATAAGAGGTATTCAACTTATGACTTAGAACTTTATGCTTTGGTTCAATCACTTAGGAAGTGGAGGCATTACCTTCTACCCAAAGAGTTTGTAGTCTTTACTAACAATCAGAACTTAGTTTTACCAACACCTAAGAGAAGTTGAGAATAGGTATTTGAAATGGATGGAATACATCCAAGATTTTACCTTCACCATCAAGCACAAGAAGGGACAGCTAAACAAAGTGGCAGATGCATTGAGCAGGAGATTGTTAACAGTGCAAGAGATACAGATCAAGAGCATTGGCATAGAGAGTTTCAAGGATCTCTATGGGGAAGATGAAGACTTTTCAGAGGTCTATAAGGTACGTTCTAATTTTGAAAACCATTTCCATAGCCAATACTTAGAGTACACATTGCAAAGTGGGTTATTGTTTAAGGGAAATCAGTTATGTGTTCCAAGAGGGTCAATGAGGGAAAATCTGATTCAGGAAAAGCATAATGGTAGTCTTAGTGGACATTTTGGCATCAATAAGACTTTAGAACTAGTGCAAAGATTCTATTACTGGCCTAAGTTGGCAAGAGATGATATAAAGTATGTGGAACAATGTGTTGTGTATATGAAAGCTAAGGGAGGAGCTAGTAATTTTGGTTTATATCAACCCCTACCCATTCCTAACAGACCATGGGAGTGTGTGAGCATGGATTTTGTGGTAGGCCTTCCTAACACCAAGACTGGTTTTGATAGTGTTTATGTAGTAGTGGACAGATTTAGCAAGATGAGTCATTTCATTCCTTGCAAAAATACTCATGATGCTAGCTACATAGCTCATCTTTTCTTCAAGGAGATTGTAAGGATCCATGGATTGCCTTTGAGCATTGTTTCAGACAGGGATGTGAAGTTCATGTATCACTTTTGGAAGACTCTATGGACTAGATTGGGTACAAATCTGTCATTTGGATCAGCTTACCATCCTCAGACCGTTGGTCAAACAGAGGTGGTTAACAGGGTGCTAGGTAATCTTCTAAGATGCCTAACTAAGGAGTATGGACATACATGGGATATGGTTATCTCACAAGCTGAGTATGCTTACAATGATAGTGTGAATCGAACCACAGGGAAAAGTCCTTTTGAAGTTGTGTATGGGATGCACCCAAGAGGGATATGTGAGCTCAGAGATCTTGGAGCTATGGAACATAGGAGTGGACATGCAAAATATTTCATTCAGACCATGAAGGAGATTCAGGAGCAGGTGAAGAAGACAGTCACAGAGGCTACACAAAAATTGAAAGAGAAGGCAAATATGTCAAGGAAAGATGTGCAATTTCAAGTAGGGGACTATGTTATGGTCCACCTTAAAAAATCAAGGTTACGGAAGGGAATGTCAACCAAGTTGCAAATGAAGAGAGTGGGTCCATGCAAGATATTGGCCAAGTATGGCAAGAATGCATATAAGATGGAGTTACCTACCGATCTAGGAATCTCACCAGTTTTCAACATAGCTGATTTGATCAAGTATAAGGGAACAATCAGTGATGAGGTTTTGAACAGTCAAGAGATCTTCAAGGACATCAGTAATGTACCCCTACCTAATCAAGAGAAGCTTTAGGCAGAGCAGATCTTGGAGTCAAGAGTACAAAATTCTACAAGGAACAAGGTGTACATGGAGCACCTTATCAAGTGGAAGAACAAGCATGAGTCAGAAGCCACATGGGTACAGGAAGATCAGTTCAAGAAGTTTGGAATTGACCTATCTTTTCTCTCCCCTTCCAATCCTTAGTGTTTGGGCTGAGAGGGGGAGAATGGTGCAGGAGCACCTAAGGAACAACAGGCAGCTTCATTAGGTAAATAAGAAACCTAGAGGAATAATTTTGTTTTGTTTTCATAAGGTCATGTTGACCATTGTGTAGATAGCTTAGAGGTGTTTTTGATCTCTAGGAATGAAGTGGTGAAAAGATGAATGAGTTTTGAAGCTCTTTCTTGTTTGGGTTGCTAACCTTGACAAAGGTTTGAAAACACAGTGTTTTGGTAGTATTTACTGATTAGGTCATGAAAAATCCCAACCAAAGTTGATAACTAATTGAAGAACCTTATTTAAGGTGAGCCTCGACCTATAAACAAGGTTAGAGGGATTGGAATTGGGCAAACATTTTGAGAGTTGAATAAAAATAGTGTTCTTGAAGGATATTTTTGATTTTTGTTGCATAACAGAGCTTTAAATGGATTAATATGATTACTGTTTTATAGGTTGGGTGTAGTGTGGATAGTATACTACCTTTGTGTGTCTTTTAATTGCCTTTGTAATTCATTTTCATCTTTTGTTTGTAGATAGTTTGTTTTCTTTCATTTTCTGGCCTGAACCAGACTGTTTTTAGGAAATGGAGTGCTAGAGCACTTTCCCACCGTACAAATTGTACGAACCTTTGGGAACAGTTCCTAGAATCCATGATTGTACATATGTTAGGCTGTAGGATTTGTATGTGTGCAAGAGTTGCTAGCAATTTCTTGCCCTAGGCGAGCCAGGCAGAGTCCGACTAGGGAAGACAAGGAGTGAAAGACTCATATTTTGCAGGGGTGTTAAGGTTTTGCGGAATTTCCTTTTGGAGAATTTAACTGAGGGTCTTGGCAAGGTCTGGTGGTCAGAAGGAGGCTCCATCAACCCATTTGGTGTGAGAAAACTCAGAGTCTGGAAGTAGCCAGTGAAAGGCTTGTAAACCCTAGTTTTGGGCTATTTTCAAGAATCAGCTTTGTACGGCTGGTAAAGGCCCAAAACCCAAAAAATCTTAGAGTTAGGCAAATGAACCAGGGATATCAGAGAAAGAATGGGGTGTTCTTGTAATATTTTAGAGAAAAGACCAGATTACTCAGAGTTGGAGGCCTAATAGGGGCTCTTGGCTAGTAGCCCTTTTTAACCCAAATGAGGATTTGAAGAAAGCAATGGAGTGGTGTAGTTTGGTGGAACCTCTAGAAGCCCTAGGAGGTTGGTTTGAAGTTGTTGTAGACATATCTACACCCCTGCAAGTTCTAAATTATGTATTGAGGTGTGGTTAGTCTTTAGGGCATATTAAAGGCTAAGGAAGAGTTAGTGTTATTACACCAAGAATTGTCTTGGTTGGATGAAAGGTGATAGAAGTGGGGTTGGCCAAGAGAACCAGGGGTACCTGAATGTGAAAAAGGACCTATAGGTTAAAGTGGTGGAGTAAGGCACCAAGAAGCAATCTGGTACAATACCCAGGAGGAGCGGTGGAATCCTGGTGATTGATTCTCCAACCCTCCCTATCATCAAACACCCTAGCAATTATTGGTTTCCCCTAACCACTAAAGGGGTGGGTGGAGGAATAAGAGAAATTGATAAAGTTTGAGGAGCCAAAGGTGAAGTAGTTTTAGAAGAGGAAGAAGGATAGATAGATAAGAATATTACATTACCCACTTTCAATTTATAATAAGAATTAAATATGAAATTATTGTAGGGTTGGAGAGGTATTGTTGGTATGAACAAAAAGTAATCAAGGGACAAGTTCTCCTAGAAGGAGAGTGGCTAAAATAAACTATGGTTGATTTTAGGCACAAATCAATTACGGTAAAACTAATGATTTATGCATAAGTGATGAATTTAATGGAAGTCAACCACTAGCAACCTAGCTTCACACATAAAAAATCAAAACTAAGAATCAGATAGAATGGGATGCCTAGGAATTTAGATTCTAATTAGAAAAATGGGTAATCAAACCAAGGGTATGAAATGAAAGATTTTCATGTGTCTATACAAATACATTGAATTTGTCATAATCATCCTTATATAGCTAATGGACATATAATATTTCTTATGTTATAACATTTACCATACTAGTTAAATAAATGAGTACTCTTCAAATGTGTTTCCTATGAAAGTAAGTGAGAGATTATAGAGGTTTATTATATATACCAGTACTCTTGAGAAATTTTAGGTTAGGAATCCACCATCCCCATCATATCCCAAAAATAATATGAAAGCTTGTTAGCATCAAGCTCTTGTGTAGGTGAAGGAGGAGTAATCTCAACGAAATTGGAAGAGTTTTGTAAAAATAGGTTTATGTAGATTTAAAAGCAACAAAATTGGAAGAGTGCTACAAAAATGGGTTTATATAGATTTAAAGGTTTTGGTTTGGTTTTTCTATAGACTTGATTTTTTCTTTACTTTAGAGATTTGGATGGTGCTAGAATTAATGTAGTCTTGCAGAATGTGATTTAGCTACAAAAATATCTATGTCATGGCTAGTTACCTCGTGAAACTGGAAAAAGGCCTTTGGGTCATAAAAAGGAAACAATGACTAGTTTATGTCTAGAGGATGGATAGGAGGTATATGCATTATATTATTTATTAGGAGTTACAAGAGAACATAATGGAGAGACTCAAACAATTTGGTAAATTATCTTTATTATTTTAGGTGGAGCAACAAAAGTAGCCAAGGTGATAGGAGGTGTTGTGGTGGAAGCATAATTAAATATAGAAGAATTATTTTTGACTTTTTTTAATTATTTCTATAATTTGATAACAAAGAAGATCCCATAGATGTTACAATAGGATCTTATGAGGTAGGTGACTCAAATTGGCTAATTATTTGTTGGTAGTCATAAAGGAATAGACATAAATGCACAAAGGATGGATATCTCATTAACAATATTTTATGAAAAATTAAGGGCTAAATTTTTATGATAAAAACTCTTTGCACTTTAGAATTAGGGAGAACAAATTGAATTTAAGAAAAGAGTGACTAGTAATTAATAATGAGATGTAAGTTAGTTTTTTGTTCACACCTTGTCTACAATGCACCAATTTAGTGAAGGTGACTTGGGGCCCTATATTTTTGGTAGTGCTAGAGCAACTAATTTAATATGTTATCAAAAGAATATATTGAAATATTAGGAAGTGAGAAAAACCAATGGATTACAATGTCTTTCAACAATAGTAAGAATAGTTTTCCTAATAAAAATATTAAAAAAGAAAGGAATTACATAGTGAAGTGAAGGTAGACATGTATATGTTTGTAGATCACCATTTATATTATATTTCTCAAAATAGGGCACCTTGAAGCCTATGGGAAGTGGAGTGGAAAGGGTTGGTAAATATGGAGGGTTGAATGATAATAAGTAGTGACAAGTGATTGAGTAAAGGAAGTACATATTGATGCAAGTTTATGCTATAATTTATTTATAATCTAAATTAATTATTTTATTACAAGCCCAAAAATGTACAATGAGAATGGGAGAGTGGTAGATGTGGCTACATGCAACATTTTTCATCCAAAATTTAAGAGGTGTCAAATTTTCCACCATAAAATCCAAAGTTAATGTCTTGAGAAGGAAGACAAACTAAAAGATGAGGTATACATCACCCCAACTATTTAGTAAAGTGTCCATATGCATGTTGAATGAAATATGTATTATGTGGATTGACATAAACATAGAAATTTGTGTACTAGTCATCTTAGAATCCAATTGATGAGATTCTTCAAGGGATATTGTGGGGCCGAGGATATTACCATGTATGATGTATTCCAATCCTCAAAGAAACTTTACACACTTAGAGTAATTATTGTTGACAAAAAAACCTTCACCGGAGTCTAAGGTTTAATATTTTTTTATATGTGGTAAACCTTGATATGATGCAATAAGAAGGAAGAACTTAGATATGAAATAAGTATAAACCAAATTATAATAAATTATACACATTCATATATATACACTCATGCACCATACATTATTATACTTTCATGACTTATACATGTCTTATAATTAGTTCCTCTTTCTTTACTCTTCCTTATAATCTGAACCTTATTCTCATGTATATTTAATTCATATGAATCCACATGATTCCACACTCATATCTTTCACTTTTCGCTTCTTTATATAGCCTCTTAATACATTTTTATAATTCCTTTCCATCATATCCTTTCATAATAAGACTTAATTATCTTATTCCCATGAAATAATTTACTTTTATAGATTATTTAAGCATATTAGAGGTATTTTAAGGCTATTTATGTGGTATATATTAGATATATGGGTCTAAAAATGACCCAAACAACATATAAAGTGCTTGACAACCCTCTATATCCTACCAAATTTCTCCCTAGGCCTAAAATATTGTCTTGTCCTCAAGACAACCTAGTGAAATCACTTGTATCCTTCAAGAGTGGGTCATGATTGACTTTCTTTCCATGGTTCTTCATCTATGTGAGTGTAAATTTTTAGTACACCTCTCTTTTTTTGTGACATGATTCCATTATAAGCTTTTCCCTTATTATTTACTTATGGGGTTATATTTTACGAAACCCCTTTATTCGGCTA
This sequence comes from Sequoia sempervirens, assembly GCA_007258455.2. Lineage (NCBI taxonomy): Eukaryota > Viridiplantae > Streptophyta > Pinopsida > Cupressales > Cupressaceae > Sequoia > Sequoia sempervirens. The sequence continues at coordinate 145,277 of VDFB02213059.1, read as the reverse complement.
CACATCCTACTTCCAATAAAGATAGTATCTTCATCTTTACCTTAATTTTATCAATAAAGATATAAGTTTATATGGCCTTTTCATTTGAGGTGTTATATCTCTAGTGATTAAACTCTTATCTTTTTTTCCACTTCTACCTTTATGTTCCTTGGTTCCTTTTCCATCCCTTCTAGACCAATTGTTTCCATGTGTAGAAGATGGCAAATTTTGGGTGGTAGATCTATTATTCCTTGTAGCATGAACTTGATGTAACATATGAAAAAGGGAACCCTAAGTTTAATACATAATCCTAGGGTTGCTTTATGTTCCTTTTTCAAAGATACATTACAATGCAAATCAGCAAGGTGTTTAGATTGGTCACTTCCCCTCGCCCTATCAACCATAAAGGCGAGCCAATCAAACTTGGTTCTACACTCTTAGGGGACTTGAAAATGGATTGGAAATGACTTAGAATGATTGACCTAATTGAAATATATGACCTAATGTGATAAATGCAATATTCTAGAAACACATGGATTGAAACTGTAAATTACAAGTGGATCCAGAAAATGCAAAGTGATATGTACCTACCTATAAAAGCTTGTTTCAACCACTATAGAGGGGCATAATCACCAATGGGAATATAAGTCCCTAGTAGGGGGTCTTGATAAAATTTTGAAGTCCTTTGGTATAAAATCTAAGACGTCTATTTCTGCTTGCAAAGTTGTTGGAACACTGTCGGATAATTTTGTAAGTGAGTTTCCATGATTTGATAAGATGTAGGGATTCAAATGAAAAAATAGAGAATTTATATTCAAAATTTCTTCAATCCTCTTCAACCTAAAATCCACACATTCACAAAAAGCAGAAATTTTGGTCAGTTTTAGGGGCTTGCCTCAATCAAACACCATGTAATTGTTTCCACTTGCATAATGGAAATGTCAATAATATAAATGATAATTGAAAGGAAGGAATGATGAAATCACAAATTTCTACAACTCACCACCCTTTAATGGCTTCCTTGAAGGACTGAAGTCATACACATCACCTCAAGGATTTGAATCTTTCTTTCTTCAATGCTCGAATGCTTTGGAGACCTACAACAAGGGTTAGCCTTCACAAAACTAAAATGACATGAACACATAAACTCACATACATTTTGGAATTATGCTTGGATCATTCATAGCTATAATAAAGCTCTAATATTTTTCCCTTGACTTGCTCTTGAATTCTCTTAATGTTCACCTCTAGCTTTTTCTCTTTCCCTTTCTAGTTTCAAATGGTGAAAAGACTAGGTATTTATAAGCATTTATCCAATTTCCTAAAAATTATATCCCAAAAGATGACACTTGAAATTTGAAATTTGAATGTTAAAAGACCACCAACAACATGCCTGAAAATAAGTCCTAGCTAAGAAGGGGGACCCATACACATAAGGGTGTATAGGTCCTAGCCCAGATTTATGGGACACTAAATGTCGGGAATAACATATGAGTTTGATGCATTTATTCAGTGCTTGTAGTTTATTGAAAAATGATATAAATGGGTTTCATAATACATAAGTTTAGGACATTATTGGGTCAATTAGGCTCAATAATTTAGTGGGGGGAAACATAGTTTGAAATTATTAAGGGTGACAATTTTTGACACTACATTTAGCTCCCACTTTAGTGAGAGTGTGAACTTATGCTCAGACTCACACTAGAGTAGAAGAAGATATATCAAGAGGGGTTTGATTGTCCAAATGTTGAAGAGCTATGATGAAAAAGGATCTAGGGGGAGCATGAAAGCCACCCGAATCCAAGATCCCATGGAAAATCAACATAAGCACAAAGGAACACACATGCATGTATGATATACAACAAAACAACATACACCAACATACATATCAAAAAACACAAAGCATAATGATGAAAACACATGATATGATAGAATGTAAAGATGATGATAAAATGGAAAAAAAAATGATGTAAACATGAAGAAGACACATGAACAACACACAAAAAAACACAAGGTTAGTACTCAAAGGATTCAAGTCGATAAGGATAAGAGACCTTAGTCTTAAATTGTCTCAAATACCAAACATCATCCATCAAATAAAGAAAGGCTCCTTGAGGACTAAATTCATACACATCACTCATGGAACACATGGTGCCACTAGAAATCAAGGTGTATTATGCTAGTTGGCCATGTTAAGAGGTGTTCATGACTCACAGGTCATAGAAAAGTCCATATTTGCTAGGTGAACCACAAACTAGAAGACACATGGACTAGTAAAATCCGATATTCGCTAGGTGATCCCCAAAGCCAAGGTAAAATGAGAGACACAGTAGGTCTACAAGGCGTGCCCGTAACAAGGTGGAAAAAATGAGAAACACACACTAGGCCTACAAGGTGTTCCCATAACAACCATACCAAGGGTTATACTCCTTGATAACTTTGATAAGGTGCCAAAAGATGCTATGTTAATGCTACACTAAGTTCAACTCTTGTGATGAAAGTGAAGCAAAAATACCAAGGTTTAATGCCATGAGGGACAAATATGCCAAGATTTAATGTCATGAGGGTTGAATATACCAAGGTTTAATGTTATGGGGGATGAATATTCCAAGGATAAAAACCTCAAGGGATGTTGCAATAACGTCACCACAAATGTAACAATCAAAGGGGAATTGCTTAATACATGAAGGTCACACCTTAGTGAACATCACACATGACATCATCACCAAGATCTAGGACTAGTCGAGGAATAAAATATCACACCTTATGGCATACCAACCATAGAATCAACACTGAGGGGAACAACATATGATAAGAAATGTCACACTCTTATGGGGAATCAAGTCCAATATCACCAAAAGGAGACACATCACATGAATTAAGAAGGCCACACTTTGGTTGACATGGTCACACTTCCTATGAGATGTACACTAGTATCACTAATAAGGGGCCATTTCTTATGCAAAAAATGAGCGGGGGACCATATGCCCCCCTTAAAATGTTAGTGTACTTGTTACACTAACATTTTAAGGAGATACAAAGGGATCCCTTGCTAGAAGGAATACTCCTAGGAGATGGCTAACTAATCCCTTTCCCCAAAGTATAGGGAAAAAGGTGAGCTTGATATGGTTCTCCTTACAAGGTTAAAGATGATTGCATAAAGCTATGTTTATACCCCCATGAATGGTAGTGAATATGTTATAATACTACAACTACCACATGGCAAGGAGCACAATAAATGAATGTTAATATATGGGGTAAAAGAACAAAGATGAGTCCACTTTGTGTAGAAGTTTCAAAATTAGAAAAAAATGAAATTGGACAAAAAAAAATGGGATCTCGTTTCACTTTGAAGCCCTGAGCCAAAAACGAGATCTTGTTTCATAAAGGCTTAAAATTAAAAAAAAAACAATACGAGATCCCATTTCTAAAAATTTAAATTTTTGGATTGGTTTTTGCTATGGGTTTTCGGTTGTAAAAAAGGCTTGGGGACCTAAACTTAAGCTCTGGACCTAGTTTGATCTACAGCTTGAAGGTCATGTCAATGTCACAAGAAAAGAGTGACTTTAGACATATGTTTGAAGACCTTTTTGTAGAATTTTTTGACAAATTAAAACCCATTATAAATGAGACTATGTGGATTATTTTTTCTATTTTTCAAATAATTTATGATGAAACTAGTCGATCAACTTGAAATATCAAGGCTTTTAGTATTTTAATAACTTTTTATTAAAATATTTTTTTAAAAACTGAATTATACATAGGTAATCTTCAAACAATTATTTTTCAATTTGAAAAAATTAAAAAAATGATAAGTTTAGGTCATCTTAAATACATGACGTAATGGGGGCTCGTCCTAGCTCAGCTTGGTTAAGGTGTTCTCAGAAAGGGTGGCTCCTACCATGGGTCTCGACTCTCCACCGGCCCTGGTGGAAAATGCCACAAAGCAGGTGTGTCCTACCAAGATCACGGGTCATGGTAAAAGTTTACTTGCCAAGCAGGGGGGGGTTATATGGGGGCCGTATGCACTGACTCCTCTCAGTTAAAAAAAATAAAAAATAAAAATTAAAAAAATACATGACATACAAGTGGATTTTTAAAAATAGCAAATGTGGCCAATAAAAATTTAACAAAAAGAAATATTCAAGAAAAATTACAAAAAAATATCGTGAGAATTCTTCAATGTGTTACAAATCTTTTTCCAAAAGGATTAAAAAAATATGATTATTTAAGTCAAAATATGGATGATGTACACATGCATGGTATGGTAAAAAAAAGGTGACTTTTAAACAGTGGTTTTTAGACATGCCTATTGAAAATCGATTTATATCATCTGGGTATTAAAATACATTACATATTGGAAACTAGACTTCAAGTACTACATTTTATGATTAGTGACTTTTTTAAAGCTTCCCTCTCTAAGCACTTCAAATTTTAAAGTCAAATATGACAAATTCTAAAAATCAGGGAAAACACTTCCACTTTTTGACCAAAAAGTGGACTCAACTTCTTGCATGCACCCTATGACACGTTGAAATTGATCCTCGAAGGGATTAAATTCTTTCAATATCCTCTTTAAAGAATGGAATTCATTAGTAAGATGTCCAAGTGTTCTATGATATGCATAATAAGACATGTTTGTACTCTTTCCTTTCCTATCTTCTCGTTCACGGATAGGTGGTAAAGTGATTAGTCCTAAGTTGAGAATTGTGTCTAAGGTCTTTTTGGTCTTAGTCATAGGATGTAGAAAGGGTAACTTTTTAAGCTTGTATTTCTTGGATGGTGGTTTAGATGTTTGTTGCGAAAGAGGAGGGTCTTGGTAACTTAATCCTTTAGTATCTAAATATGGTGTTTTCTCCAAAAGGGAATGGACTTCATGTTCATGCTTGATGTCACATCCTTGTTCTCTCAAAATCCTAAAGCCTTACACATAAGTCTATTCCAAGTTAATGGGTGTGTTTGTGACTTTATGCTCATATGATGGGGGGTTGGTTGATGTGCTTTCTTAATGATTTTTATTGATAGGTTTATCCATGAACGTTGTTTGAGGTATGCCTTGTGATTTAGCTTTCAGATGTAACAAAGTGAATGCTTCAAGTGGTGGCATGGTAGGATGTTGTTGGTATGGGGTAGTGGGCCATCACATTCAAGGATAAAAGGTTACATTGTTCTCAAGGTTACATAAAGAAATTTGTATGAACTCACGCATGCTCTCTTCATCTTGACCTATGACATAGAAAGTAATTGTAATAGGAGAAGGTGTATAATGAATGCCATCATCAGAACTAGGATCATCACCAAACACATAGCTTGACACATCAACTAAATATTTCAAGGGCATCCAAATTTTACCAAAACACATATCCATAGTGAAATTTGTTAGGAAATTACTGCATTCAACCCACAATCTTATTCATTTCCTACATAACCCATGAGAGTAAAAATGCATACAAGTAACCAAAATGCATAGATCAAATAGACAAGCCACAAGATAACACAATATATACCTTGGGAAAACCATCAAGAGGGAAAAACCCATCCTTCAAAAGCACCCATACTCCATAATATTATTCAACAATAAACCAATGCAAGAGTTACAATGAATACCTTTAAAGCATCAAACCCTCTAATGCATTCCCATGTGTCCAAGCATGAATCCACACATCCCATTCCATGCTTCACAAATACACTCCTTGGAAAGACTTAATAATGGCAACCAAACCACTTAGCCAACCTAAACCACTACACATGTGGGTAAGTGCACCAATCTGTGACACAATTTAGGTGTCAAATTGTAAAAAATTGCAAAAAAGGGGTGAAATTGGCCATTTGGCACACGCCACATTTGGCGAGCGCCAAATTTGGCACATGCCAAATGAATTTTAGTCATTTGGCATGCGCCAAATTGAAAAGATAAATAAAAGTAAAAACATGTTTCAAACCCTCATTTCTCTTCAACTTGCGGATTGGCTTGGAGGATTTGAGTTTTGCAACTCACGCTCGCCAAATATCATCCATTATTTGCATTGTTAGCTTGCTATCATTCATGAGGATGCCACCAACACATCAGAGACATCAAAGAGTGCAAAGAGGTATGTATTTTTATTCTATTTATTTCAAATTTGATTTAGAATGCAGATTGAAATAGGTTTTTATAATAAAATTTTGTTCTAATTATTAGGGAATGAATCTCCACCTTGAAACTTTGAGAATTCATAGTCACCCCCTCAATAAGAGCCTCCTATTCAAGAGCAACTTGAAACCCCTCCATCAATTCATAGGCATCCTCAAGGAACAAAAAAAAATATTATAAATCAAATTGAAAACAATAAAAGAGACATTAAACAATTAATTGGAAGATTAACCGAGCATCCTAAAACCCACCCTTATAGGAGAGGGATTGTTGAATCATTGAAGTCAATTGTATCTCATGCAAGAGAAATGAGTGAGAATATAATTTTTTGGTCAAATAAGAGGCATGAGATGAGACAATATTATGCTAGAGGTTTGTCATATGCAGATGTTAAAAAACAAAAAAATAGCAAAGCTGACTTGTGTACCCTATTTACAGACCCAAAAACCAATGCACCTTTGTCTCATACATGCAGGAGGTTCCCCATCCATTGGTACCACCATGAGTTAATTAAAAATAAATTTTGGGAGTAGTGGTGGATGGTATTTGACAAACCTCCATGCAATAACCATGAGGTACCACAATACTTTTTGAGGAAACTCTATTGTGAGTTTATCCTCAATAAGATTCCAAATTATTTTGGCATCTTATACTTTCAGGGTAGGGGTGGGGGCTCCACACATGATAGACTCGTTGCACGACATAATCCAAAGTTGGCATCGAGACCCTTGGCTAGACCCATGGTGGAGCATGTTGTTGTTCCTTCCATTGTTAAGGATAGTGTAGAGGTGGACATGCTGGAGTTGATTGGCTCACTTACCCAGACCATTTTACAGTGTGCGAGGCCTCTAGTAGAGCCTAGTGTGGAGAAGACGTGTAGGCCCCGAGCTCCACCCCACCATTGTGGCGCTTGTGGTGTAGTTTGCACGTACAATTATCAGAGTCCCTAGGATGCAGCTACACAACCTACATCAGTTGCAGAGGCAATGGATTTCATAGATGATTTGTTGAATGATGCATTCCACATTGATAATCAGGTAAAATTCAGCAAGTTCATTTAATGTTTATTAAATTATATTTTGAAATTTAAGAATAAGTAAATTAGTAGAATTTTGATTTGATGAAATTTCAGGGTTGGAGTGTTCATGAGACGTGCCCCATTCCTACAGACCCTTATTCATTCTCGATGTTGAGTCCACAGGTATGCAACTAGTATTAAAGATATTATTATTGCATTTGAACAGTTGAATTTTATATTTGAATGCTTGTCTCATAACATGCTTTGGATTTCAAATAGTTTTCTAGTGGACCTTCGACCTCCACACCTCACAATTCATTTCCTTAAGGACCTTACACTCAAGTATCCTTTATTCAATAATGGTGTTGTAAAACAATGTTAGCTAGTTTTCATAATTTTGCATATAAAAGTCTAAAAAATTGATGAGAAAGACAAACATTGCATTTGTATTCCTTGATCGTGTCACATTATCTTCTCCTAATTCACTTTTTGTTCCTTTATTCCTTCATAATCCCATTACATTAACATTTAATAGTTCACTCTACCATTTACTCTTTCATTTACCATTTGTAGATGTTGACATCCGATAGCCTTGGTGATGTTGGTGGCACGATGGACCACGGAGTTGCTACAACAATAGCTAGTTCTGATCCATTGAGAGAGTTATGCAACAAATTAGTCGATTTGACATTATATTTTCTCTTTTATGGTCTATTATAGAAAATTTTCATGATACTTTTGTGTAGCTTAATTTCTATCTTGATGGTTGCTACAGGTGGTTGTCACTCCAGATTGTGGACGTGGTAATGATGTAAATGTGAATGATGACTATATGTATGCAGTAAGTGATTATACTTTGTTATATGACATTCCACAATTCAATTTATGTGTATTAACATCTTTACATTTTATTGTATCAGTTGTAGGTCCAGAGTGAAGAGAGGAGGACTAGTGAGCATGTTCAAAAGACTAGAGAACCAACAGTCACTCCATCTAGCTGAATTTTGAAGGCAGCACGAGATCTATTTCCTTCCCCTAGAGGGAAATGACTATATTAGGGTCATTTTTTGTATGCCTATGTGACATTTTGGAACATATGTTTTGTTCAAGTGATATATACATGACATTTTATGTCCATAATATGGCTCCTTTGTACTAAGCCTGTATGGCTTTTTTGGATATATTGTTTATACTTTTATCAATATATATCATTGTATACCTTACGACTTTTTGATTAAAACAATCTTATTTTTCTATTGCCATTCTTGAATGATGTTATCATGCTTATTGTGTAAACCATATGCTTGAATTTTGTAGGCATGGATTTTGTATACATCTAATGCTTAATTAATTACTGTCAATTTCTCAATAAGCTCCATCTAAAGCGTATTGTGTAAATAAGCTCCATTCCTGGTGGTTTGTATCCTTTGGAATGCTTCAATTACTTGTGCCTCACTTATTCGCATGCATGCTTCACTTTTTCACATGTATACTTCACGTATAGTGTATGTATTCACGTGTATGCTTCATGCTTCCAATGCAGAGTAGCAAAAAGCTTTTGGGGAAAATATTGGCAAACCAAAAGTATAAGAGTTTTTTAAAAAGTTGGGAAAAAATCATATTTAAAAAGAATGTAAAAAATTGTAGAACAAGAGATAAAATCTATTTATTTTGAAATTGATTTAGGTATTTCCATAGCATATAGAGATATAGAGACCAAATAAAATAAATATTTTAACTAATGAATTGTAAAAAATATTTTTTTTGTAGTTTATATTCATATCGTTGATTACATTTTATTGCACATCTTTCAAAGTCAAAGCATTACTTCACATTGCATAACTAATAACTAGATGTTGATAGATGACAAAATTTCAATTACAATATAGTTTTTACAAAGTCAACCTAAGCAGTTATGCAATTACTTCACATTGCATAACTAATAAGTAGGAGCAGCTGCCAATTGCATTTTCTTATCATGGCATTCTATGAGGCCGGATTTCTTTGATGTATTTTATCAAATAGTTCACCGCCTTGTCTATGTTACCACATTTTCCATACATGTCTACCAAAGTATTTTTTCAAATAGTCCACTGCCTTGTTGCTATGGCTAAAAGCATAAAACAAGTTCTTTCGAACAAGCTATGGATGCTTGGAAAAAATCTATCAAAAGCATAATAGCAAGCAATACTTTAGACAAGGCAATGAACTGCTTGAAAAAATACTTGAAAGAAATTTGGTCTCATGTTGATGGAATGCCATGACATGCAAATTGCTATGGATTTTCATGTCATTTCATCACCATGATACCACATTTTTCTGAGGCATTTTTTTAAACAATTCATTTCCTTATCTATGTTACCACATTTTTCATACATCTTTACCAAAGCATTTTATGAAAAATTTCACTACCTTGCTGTTATGGCTAAAAGCCTAAAATAGGTGCTTGCAAACAAGTTGTGGATTCTTGGAAAAAATCTATCAAAGCATAATAAGAAGCAATAACATAGATAAGTGATGTAGAGACAGGAGACCCAAACCCAGTCAAAGTGTCAACTTTCCTTCAAGAGGCATCTAACAAGATTAAAAGGATCTATTGGACCAATCCAAACAACTCCCAAAGTTTGAAATCAATCAGAGGTAGGATTTCCCACTTTCACCCTTGCAAACCTAGTAGCAGTGCAAACCCGTTTTTAGGCACTTAACTCCACAACTTCCCAAAACACTTCATGAAAAAAGGATGATTCATACACCCATTACAAAGTTACAAAACATATCTTAGCCACCCATATGACTCCTTTGGAACAAATTTGAGAAAACTGACTCTCACTATTTTAGGCCTCCAAATAGGTCAATTTTACAAAGGACCCCCCTCTTAAACTTTTGCAAACACTTTGAGACTCTAGGGAAGCAATTGGTAGGTTATCAAACCCAAAAATCCCCCATTATATTTCATTTGTACAACCACCTCCACACCAAACCCAAAAACCCTTGTTTTGTGCACTTTTGATGAGGGTTTATTGAAAAAGACACTTCTAGGCCCTTCAAAAATTTTCCACCTAGTCAAACACCCTTTAATTCACCCCCACAAGCTTAAAAGTTCATAAGATAACTTTTCCTAACACTCCATCATTAGATTCAGGTCTGTACCCATTAAATTCATGCATTTTCCAATGGAAACAACCTTAGGGACTCACCCAAATCAAGAAATACGCCTTCCCTGCACACAAAAAAGATGCATACATGTTTATTTCACCTATCTAAGCCTATCCACCAAGTTATAGGACTATACAGTGGGTGGAAGGCTTAGAAACCCATTTTCTTGCCTTTCAAAACCCCCAAAATAGGGTAAATGAACAGTCCCAGAAAAATAAAGATTTCTCCCTCAATTTGCATGATTAAGACCTCAAATCTGAAGCATTAGAGAACCAACACATGTACCTATAACATCTAATAATTTTTAGAGAAAAGGCAGGATGTACGGGTGCATACCAAGCCTTCAAAGTTAAGAAAAAATAGGGAAAAAGTTGTTGAGAACGTGTATTTCATGAAAACAAAATGTGTACAATCTTCAAAATTCCTTCAACAACCTTGCACGAGCCATTTTTGAGGCTTTTATAATGATTACATTCAAATCCAACTTCTCCCAACATCTATAACTATAATGTAACAACTTTTCAAAGGAGGTAGCCGTTGGTTTTCAAATTTGTTGCATTTATGCAACTTACAAATTTGAAAATTTCCTCCTTCTAACTCTTTATTATTTTGTAATCCCCTAGACCCTCTTAAATGACTTCTGTTATACTTACCTTGACAACATTTGACCATCTTGACAAATTTTAACATGATTACAAGTTATGGCCAAATTATCGAATGAAAACTCCAAATCATTTTGGAAACATGAGAATGGTCTAAGTAGACTTTATTGAAACAAAAAAAAACTCAAACTCTCCTATCTTAACCACAATTCCATCCATGACCATTTAGTACCATATCAGGAGGCTTGGTGCTTCTGCACCAACAAGGCAATGAACTATTCAAAAAAGTGCCTCAAAGAAATGTGGTCTCAATGTGCTTGTCATGGCATTCCATCACCAAGAGAAAACATTTCTTTGAGGATTTTTTTTCAAACAGTTCACTGCCTTGTCTATGCTACCACACTTTTCATACATGTCTACCAAAGCATTTTATCAATCAATTCACTTCCTTGCTACTATGGCTAAAATTCTAAAATAGGTGCTTTCGAACAAGCTATATGGATGCTTGGAAAAAATCCATCAAAGCGTAATAGTAAGCAATAGCATAGATAAGGTTAGCGAACTATTTGAAAAAATGCATCAAAGAAATGTGGTCTCATGGTGATGGAATTCCATGACAAGCAAATTCCCTGGATTGGCACGGAATTCCATCACCATGAGACCACATTTCTTTGACAAATTTTTTCAAATAGTTTACTACCTTGTCTATGCTACCAAATTTTTCATACATGTCTACAAAGCATCTTATCAAACAATTCATTGTCTTGCTACTATGGCTAAGAGCCTACAACAAGTGCTTTTAGACAAGCAATGGATGCTTGGAAAAAATCTATCAAAGCATAATAGTAAGTGAAAGCATAAAGAAGGTAGTGAATTGGTAGTATGCGATGGATGCTCCCATGTTTTACAAATGAGGGGTGAGCTCAATTTATTGGCTCCTCGAATACAATTCAATGGACAAGATTGATTTCGAATCAATGAACGAGATTACAAAGTAAATCCCTAATTAGGGTTTGTCACTACTAACTACCTCTCGACCAATGAGAAAATTACATTCGGGGACACTTGTCCTTCTGTTAAATATAAACCAACAATAAAAAAGTTGTTGCATCAGGTTCATTGAACCTATACATGCTAGCTTGGAACAATTGATTGGTTAGAAGATGATGAGGCACCATCTCAGTGTGTTGGATGTCCCCTTTCTTCTTGGCCTAAGGTGGACTTCAAGATATGTTTTCCATCTCCTATTTTCAGCTTGGGGCAGACTTTAAGTTGTCTTTGCCATGTATGCTTTGAGCTGGGCCGACTTTACATTGTCTTTTCCTTGTATGCTTTGAGTTGGGTGGACTTTACCTTTGTCTTGGACAAGAATTATTCAACCCAAGGGCGGACTTGAAATTAGTTTGGACATAGCTTTTCTTTCCCAAGCAGACTTTGCATCATCTTGGACATTTTCCTTGACCATGGGCATTACGGACTTTGCTTGTGCCTTGCCAAGATTGGGCGGACTTTCTCTTCACTTAGACATGATTATTTTCCTTCCAAGCGAAAAATGAGAGAGCTTATTGTAGAGGGGAAAAACACGATCCCATAGGCTTAGATGAGAAGTTTCTAAGCGTCACAGTGTCCAAGTAACGTCATGCTAAAGTTTGCAACCATTTTGCACTTCAGACTCTTAAGGGATTTAGTGAGTTGAACATAGCTCAGAAGGATTCAACACATTTGGGTGTGAAGGAGGACCATGCCTAGCGTAAACGTACCCACTCGAATGCATTGGAATAGTTAGTTTGGTCACACAAATTGCAGAACGAAAGTTGCACCGCTTTGCAACTTTGCACTACTTGCATTTGACAACTTTTTCCCCAAGTGAAATCTCATTGCCATAGGAAAATACCTCTGAGATAGAGAAAACTGAGAGAGGTTATTGTAGAGGGGCACAACACGATCCCATACGATTAGACGAGAAGTTTCTAAGTATCATGGTGTTCGATTAACATCATGCTGAAGTTTGCAGCCATTTTGCACTTTAGACTCTTAGGGGATTTAGTCGGTTGAATGTAGCTCAGAGTGATTCAACACGTTTGCGTGTGAAAGAGGACCATGCCTAGCGTAAAAGTACCCACTCGGATGTGTTGGAATATTTAGTTTGGTCACACGAGTTGCAGAACGAAAGTTGCACCGCTTTGAAACTTTGCACTACTTGCATTTGACAACTTTTTCCCCAAGCGAAATCTTGCCGCCACAAGAAAATGACTACGAGATAGAAAAAACTGAGAGAGGTTATTGTAGAGGGGCAGAAAAAAATCCCATAGGATTAGACGAGAATTTTCTAAGCATCACTGTGTCTGAGTAATGTCATGTTGAAGTTTGCAGCCATTCTGCACTTTAGACTCTTCAGGGATTCAGCCGGTTGAACGTAGCTCAAAGTGATTCAGTATGTTTGGGTGTGAAAGAGGACCATGCCTAGCATAAACCTACACAATCAGATGCATTGAAATAGTTTCTTTGGTCACACGAGTTGTAGAACAAAAGTTACACCAATTTTCAACTTTGCACTACTTGCATTTGACAACTTTTTCCCCGAGTGAAATATCACTGCCACAGGAAAACACCTCTGAGATAATGAAAATTGAGAGAGGTTATTGTCGATGGGTAGAAAATGATCCCATAGGATCAGATGAGAAGTTTCTAAACATCACGGTGTCTGAGTAACATCATGTTGAAGTTTGCAGCCATTTTTCACTTCAGACTCTTAAGGGATTCATTCGGTTAAACGTAGCTCAGAGCGATTCGACATGTTTGGGTGTGAAAGAGGACCATACCTAGTGTAAATGTACCCACTCAAACATGTTGGAACAATTAGTTTGGTCACACGAGTTGCAAAAAAAAGTTGCACCTCTTTACAACTTTGCACTACTTGCTTTTGACAACTTTTTCTCCAAGTGAAATCTTGTCGCCATAGGAAAACACCTCGAAAATAGCAAAAACTAAGAGAGGTTATTTTAGATGGGTGCAACATGATCCCATAAGCTTAGATGAGAAGTTTCTAAGCATCACGGTTTCTGAGTAATGTCATGCTAAAGTTTGCAGCCATTTTGCATTTCAAACTCTTAAGGGATTTAGTCAGTTGAACGTAGCTCAAAGCAATTTGATGCATTTGGGTGTGAAAGAGGACCATGCCTAGTGTAAACGTACCCATTCAGATGTGTTGGAACAATTATTTTGGTAACACAAGTTGCAGAACGAAAGTTGCACCACTTTGCAATTTTGCACTACTTGCATTTGACAATTTTTTCCCCAAGCGAAATATCGCCACCACAAGAAAATGCCTCCGAGATAGTGAAAACTGAGAGAGGTTATTGTAGAGAGGAACAACATGATACCATAGGCTCAGACGAGAATTTTTTAAGCATCACAGTGTTTGAGTAACATCATGATGAAGTTTTTCAGTCATTTTGCACTTCAGACTCTTAAGGGATTCAGTCGGTTGAACGTAGCTTAGAGAAATTTAGCATGTTTGGGTGTGAAAGAGGACCATGTCTAGTGTAAACGTACCCACTCAAATGCATTGGAATAGTTAGTTTGGTTACATGAGCTGCATAATGAAATTTGCACCACTTTGCAACTTTGCACTACTTGCATTTGATAACTTTTTCCCCAAGAGAAATCTCGCCGCCACAAGAAAATGCCTCCGAGATAGCAAAAATCAAGAGAGGTTATTGTAGAGGGGTAGAACATGATCCCACAACCTCAAACAATAATTTTCTAAGCATCATGGTGTCTGAGTAATCTCATGCTGAAATTTGTACCTATTTTGCACTTCAGACTCTTAAGGGATTCAGCTGATTGAACGTAGCTCAGAGTGATTCAACACATTTGGGTGCAAAAGAGGACCATGACTAGCATAAAAATAACCACTCAGATGTGTTGGAACAGTTAGTTTGGTCACATGAGTTGCAGAATGAAATTTGCACCACTTTGCATCTTCACACTACTTGCATTTGACAACTTTTTTCCCAAGATAAATCTTGTTGCCACAAGAAAACGCCTTTGAGATAGAAAAAATAAGAGATGTTATTGTAGGGGGCACAACATCATCCCATAGGCTTAGACGAGAAGTTTCTAAGCATCACAATGTTTGAGTAACGACATGCTGAAGTTTGCATCCATTTTGCACTTCAGACTCTTAAGGGATTCAGCCGGTTGAACGTAGCTCAAAGCGATTCAACATGTTTGGGTGCAAAAGAGGACCATGCCTAGTGTAAAAATACACACTCAGATGTGTTGGAATAGTTAGTTTGGTCACATGAGTTGCAGAATAAAATTTGAACCACTTTGCAACTTTGCACTACTTGTATTTGACAACATTTTCCCCAAGCGAAATCTCGTCGCCACAGGAAAGATTCTCTAAGATAGTGAAAAATGAGAGAGGTTATTGTAGAGGGGCACAACACGATCCCATAGGATTAGACTAGAATTTTCTTTGTGTCATGGTGTTCGAGTAATGTCATGCTAAATTTTGCATCCTTTTTGCACTTCAGACTCTTAAGGGATTCAGTTAGTTGAACGTAGCTTAGAGTGATTCGACGCATTTGGGTGTGAAAGAGGACCATGTCTAGAATAAACATACCCAGTCAGACACATTGGAATAGTTAGTTTGGTCACATGAGTTGCATAACGAAAGTTGCACCACTTTGCAACTTCACACTACTTGTATTTGACAACTTTTTCCCCAAGCGAAATCTCGTCGCCATAGGAAAACGCCTCCGAGATAGAAAAAAAAAAGAGAGGTTATTGTAGAGAGGCACAATACAATCCCATAGACTTAGACGAGAAGTTTCTAAGTATCATGGTGTTCGAGTAACGTCATGCTAAAGTTTGCAGCCATTTTGCACTTCAGACTCTTAAGTGATTCAGTCAGTTGAATGTAGCTTAGAGTGATACAATGCATTTGGGTGCAAAAGAGGACCATGCCTAGTGTAAACGTACCTGATTGAATGCGTTGGAACAATTAATTTGGTCACATGAGTTGTATAATAAAATTTTCACCACTTTGCAACTTCGCACTACTTGCATTTGACAACTTTTTCCCTGAGCGAAATCACGCTGCCATAGGAAAACCCCTCCGAGATAGCAAAAAACAAGAGAGGTTATTTTATAGGGGTACAACATGATCCCATAGGTTCAGACGAGAATTTTTTAAGCATCACAATGTCTAAGTAACGTCATGTTGAAGTTTGCAGCCTTTTTGCACTCCAAACTCTTAAGGGATTTAGCCGGTTGAACGTAGCTTAGAGTGATTCAGCGTGTTTGGGTACGAAAGAGGACCATGCCTAGCATAAATGTACCCACTCAGACACATTGGAATAGTTGGTTTTGTCACACAAGTTGTAGAATGAAAGTTGCACCACTTTGTAAGTTTGCACTACTTGCATTTGACAACTTTTTCCCCAAGCCAAATCTCGCTGCCACGGGAAAATGCCTTTGAGATAGCGAAAACCAAGAGAGGTTATTGTAGAGGGTCACAACATGATCCCATAGGCTTAGACAAGAAGTTTCTAAGCATCATGGTTTCCGAGTAACATCATGCTGAAGTTTGCAGCTGTTTTGCACTTCAGACTCTTAAGAGATTCAGTTGGTTGAACGTAGCTCAGAGTGATTCGGCGCATTTGGGTGCAAAAGATGACCATGCCTAAACATGAATAAAAAAATTCCAACTGCTTTCCCCATGAACTACAACAAGATGACTCTTGAACTTCCATCATTTGACAATAAGTTGCAATTTTGACAACTTTTACACAATTTGTAATTTTTGCAATATTTTGCAACTTAGACTTTCCAACCACCTAAAGACCTATAAAAGGACTCCTTACATAATAAAATTGTCTAAATGACCTTATTTTTTGAACAAAAAGACTTAAATACCCCTAAACAACCAAAAGACCTCAATTGTCAACATTTCCATAAAATGCTCTTGGTGCCCCTGCACCAGTTAGTGCTTAGGGTGTCTTAATGTTTTTGGTCATGAATAAGGTCCTTTGTGATGCGATGAATGGTAGGTATACAACTATCCAAACTCAATCACATGTACTTTAGAAAGATACCATCAAACTGACCTTGAACGCTTGAAAAGGGGCTCCAATTAGCCCATTTTAACAAAGGAACTCTCCTTCAATCTTGTTGCCCACTCAAAATACCATTGGGCAGTCCTCAAACTACCTCCAAAACCACAAATTCTTCAACCACTGAGTCAAAACTCGCTTACTAAGACCCTCTTTCATGAAACCCTTATTTTTTACCAAATAAGCAGGTGTTTATTGAAAAACCCATCTCCAGACCTCATTCAACCTCAAAATATTTTCAAACACTCTCATTTCACTCTACACAAACTTAATTCACCTTCAAATTATGCTTCCCCCAAATTTCTCACGCATTTCCTTCTTAAAACCTCTCAATTTCACCCATTTTCACTCT